>JAOVVI020009267.1:0-13713 GCA_028571085.2 Nepenthes alata
GCTCTCGTGTTCACCATTGTAGAAGCAGAAGGTGACAAAGAGCTTGTGCAGATTTTAGTGGTAGGCTTTTCGTAAGCACTTCCCACAGACGACGCCAATGATGCGTACCTGGAACCGACTTCAAACAGATTCAGATTCTTCTAGATGGTTTGATCCGGTTCCGTTTACTGAGTTCGAAGCCTGCACACTACTAAAACGAACAAGAGGTCAGCGTTATCAGTAAAATGTTATCCCACCGAAAATACTCCAACGCTCAAGTCAGTACAAACAGTCTCTAAAGGAATGAAACTGAAAAGAGAGTAAGAGAGAGGCAGTGCATTCCCTGATGTAAGAGAGGCGTAAGGCCTTCTTGAATCTGGGATGTGGGAAGGTAAAAAACGGCCGTGATGGCTCGTTTGTTGCCTTAGAGATTGTTTGAGTTTTTTATTCTGAGGGTTTGGCTGCAGAGAGCGAGTGAGCTCGTTTCTCATAACACTTAGATTTTTCTGTGTGATTGATTGCGTTCTGGAAAGCATGAATGAAGACGTCCCTAGAATGATGATTCTATGGTTTATTTAATGGTTGGGTGGGTGATCATCCTTCTTTGGAAGGCGTGATCTCCCTTGTCTCCACCTTGGCTGGCTTGCCCTCTGGAGCAGATGTAAGTTGCCAAGGTGGGCGTGATCATTTCCTTCAGAGGTGGCCAACAGCTTTCCAAATTAATATCATTCATTTTCAGTATATGACCATTGGACTACCTTGGCGGACAAGGAATTGGAAAGATCTGGTGTCTTCCTTATTTGAAGGACGTCAATCTTGTTAATATCTTTTTTGGTGTAAATTGATATCGTGAAATACGCTAAAAAATCTATGGTTGGTCATCTGATAAGTTGTGGGCCCAAATGGGCCAGGCCCGTTACTGTATGCAAGCTTCTGTGAGCCCATTGTGTAGAGTGCGGACGGTCAACGTTCGAGTTGACTATCTGCGTGTTGGCCACCTTCGTGTAGAACAAAGAGAGAGTAGCTGGCAATCAACTGATGGGCTATGGGCCAGAATAGAATAGGCCCATCACTGTAGAAAAGATCTAAAGACCCAATCGAGCTGTGCAAGGGCGGTCAATAATACGTTGACCATCTGTGAGTAAGTTGGCCGCCAAGACGGTCAACGCCAATATTGACCGTCCTGGGCTTTCCAGTTTCTGGGCCCGTCTTCTCACTGGGCCGTCAAAAATATTGACTGGCCTTCTTGGGCTTCTGTTGACCTTTTTTTAGGCCAGCTCATTATTGGTGTACCCATCAATCATCAATATATTTATATATATTGATACGTTTTGTATTTGGATTATTATACAGATTAGAGAACCACTCGATCTTTTACTGTGAGTTAAACTGGAGCGGGTCCGATCTCTATTTTTGTCAACCCAGAACCTGCGTATCACAAACTATAAATAAAAGGTTAGAGGATTGGCATGACTCATACCCTAATTTATCTTTCGACGCTCAAATTAGAAATCTTTTTTAAAAAATAGAAAGATATAAGGAGCATGTGAAAAAATATGATGATGAATGTATGTGGAAAAAGTGAGAGAAGGACTAAGCTCATATTGTGGATTCGACGGGGAGCGGCTTAGAAAGATGGAAGATTTGGCTCTGTTTGGTTGCACGTGGTCAGTGGCTTATTAGGATTGCACTTGATAAATGACTCACTAAGGATGTACTCATTGAGTAACTCACTAGGGTGGATTTGGGAAGTAGCTCACTAAGGATAGAGATGGAGAAAGCTTGGTTATCCCTCTTGCGCTCCAAAAAGTTGGAGGTCTTTCTTATTCGGATGGCGATTCGGAGGCTTGAGTTGTGCTCTCTGACCATATTCTTGGAGGGTTCTCTCTTTGCCTCGCGGGGGTGTGAAGTATTTGTAATACTTTGTAAAAAAGGATTTAACGCCAAGGTTCACGATAGTTGATGCCTCCGAGTTTGTTGGCCGCTGGGACATTTACGAGAGCCACCGTTGTTAGGTGTTCCTTTGCTACGGTGAGGAGGCCATGAGCAATACCCCCAACCTAATCGTCAGACGGCTTCAAATGGCGCATGTATGCTCGTACTCTAACCGTAACATGCACATACTTTGATCGCTCTACGAGCTACCTAGTTGGAAGCCTTCCTAATTTGTCCATCTGATGTGTTGCGAGTCGGGTCATTGAAACTTGTCCTCCTAGCCTAGGGAGCTATCTTGGTTGCTATAATGGCGTCTAGGTTGGGCCAAACTGGTCTCCCTTCTAAGGCTTCTTTAGTTGCATGTTGGACCCTTTGTTGTATTGATATTTGGGCAAGGGACTGGGTGGTCGAAGGTATTATTGGGCCAATCATTAGTGGTTGTGCTTTACTAGTTCACAGTATGTACAGTGATGGGATGCTACTACATAGGGCCTCTTGCATGCTCCTTTCTGAGATACTTCTCTTTGAGGCTTTCACCATCGATGTCTCTTACTTCATTTTATGTAGGGCATAATTTGAACTAAACTTTTCCTGGAAAGATTTTGGAAAACCCCAAGGTCTGGCGCTGATCTCTTGTTGACGGTACTGTGCACATGAACGTCTGTATTAATAACTTTGTTGACCTTTACTCTGGCTATAAATAGGGGGACCTTTCATACTCTGTGCCATGGATCATTCTTCCATTAACCAAGTGATGCGTGCAATCGGGCAGGGAGAGGGTCCTAGGTCGCTGTGGTAGAGGACAAGCGGAAGTCCTTTGAGGCTAAAAGCTATGCTCAGAGCTTGTCTGGAGTCCATGTTGCCGCAGTTCAAGATTTATGGGACTCTTAGAAGGCTCGAAGATGTAGTTGGAGCTTGTTGTTATCTCTCTTCTAGGGCCATTACCCTATCGTGATAGGGTGGTTCGGTTTTTGAGCCACTGCTGTGCCCTTCCATGCTGACGTCCGACAACAAAGCCTCTAGAAGAACTTTGAGCTGTAAGGTTTCCGCTACGCCACTTTGGCTTGAGGGGAAGCGCACGATCCTCGATTCCTTCAGCTAGACGGCCATTTGTTTGCCAAGGGCAGTGCTTCCAGAGTTCCTCCATGGTCGGATCGTTGTCGCCGCTATGGGTCAGACTTTACCCTCAGATGCTACGGTCAGCTTTGGCAGAGGATCTCTCAGTGGGAGGCCTTCCCTGCGAGGGTGGTGGCATCTCACCCCTCTACTCATCCAGGAGTGGCTTCCCTTCCTTCTCTTATAACACTCAACCCTCGGTCTGGGTGCTTGATAAGTGGCAAATAGTTGTCGGGCATTGCAGTTTCCACTGTCTTGCCAAAGCCCGTCCTCCCATAATTGATTTTCACGTCGGCCCTGTCATGTAGTTGTCCTACAAGTTCCTTTTTCCTTTTTCCCCATATACGTCTACTAATGTAAACTTTGTACTTTATAAATGAAATTGCTGAATGGAACTACGGAACTTTGCTCTTTCTCTTGCATTCTGTCTTCTAACTTTGTTGCTTGACACATGGTTGAAATGCTCGTATGTAGTTACCATCCGTCGATCGTCCGCCTACCCGGTGGCACAGTCTTATGGGGATTCGGTGCGCAGCAGTCCATTGTGATGCTTAGTTAGGGGACGGCTTGTCAGATCAGCCTCGAGGCTACAAAGTCCAAGGCCATTGGTCGATCACCACTGGGGAGCAACTCGCATGGGAGCGGCCCACTTGCCTGGAGTGATGAGGTCGCTTGCATCCTTCCTCTATGGGACTTCGTCCTAGCCTTCCAATTTCCAAGAATGTTGGGGACACCCTCGGCAGGCGGCTCAAGTATCCCTGTACATTGTGGTTGATGGGAATGCTTTACTCTTCCTTCCACTGTGGTTCAGATCCCTGTCATTGCAATGAAGGGGGGTCTTGGACGTTTTTGTCTTGAGTCAACCTTCAACCCCTCAACCCAGTGGTTGGCCGAGGAGGTGCCGAAAAACCCAGGTCCAAGGTCGTCCGATCTGAGGGGGCATCGTCACGTGGTACTCCTGTGGTGATGCTTTCGAGAACAGTCGCAATGTGGCTGCCCAGATTTGGAACTCATCTAGGTATTCTTCTAGTTATTGAGTTGAAACTGGCGCATCTGGGAGCCGTCGTTGGGGTTGCATCGCTGTCATGTCAATTAAACCTCCGAGTGCTTTGACTACGGAGGCGACGCGATGCTCGCCATAATAGCTCATAATGATGCATACAAAAGGGCACGTAGTAGCACCCTGGGGTGAGGGCACGTGTCGCTGCCATTATAACAATAAGGCCCTTCATGTTCGCAGGGTTGGCTATATAAGCACTGTGCCAATCCCTTTCTTTGTCGTCCCTTTTGCTCTGTGCATGTCTTCACTTGTTTGCAAGCATTTTATGAGCTGTGTTCTGTCGTCATTCTTTACGCTTTTTTAGATGGATCATCATGATACTACTGGCATTCTCATCCGTATTGCTTCCATGTTAGAGGTGCCACCCCCTTCCGCCTCTGTGCCTTCAATGGATGGGAGTAGCAATAGTGAATGGTCGTCGGATGAGATGGGAGCGACCCTCTCAGAGAGCACCATTGCTGGTGACGTAGAGCACTGTTTGGCTGCCCATGATCCGAGGCAACCAGAAGTTATTGGGGACCTCCTGGCATTGAGTCTATCGAATCTTCTCGTTCGTTTGGTCGTGTTGTAAGACTCTGCAAACTCTTACCCTTCGCGGTTGGACTTCTCAGTGGCTCTTTTGCCTGGCTGTTCCTTTCCTCTCTCTTGGTTCTCATAAGGGATGCTCCGCAAGTTAGAGGAGGATGCCTGCTTTCTTAAGCAAGAGGTTTCCCTCCTCTTGTGAGACCGCGTCGACAAAGTGGAGATGAAATGAAGAGTCAATGCTGCCGCAGGTGAGACGTTTCAAAGTTAGCAGTGAGCCAACTTCCTTAACCAGACTTTGTTTGACTCCGAGGCCAAAGCACAAGGGCTCTCAAACGTCTACTCCCAAGCCCTGGCCCAAATTGCTTCACTTGAGGATGAGTCCCGGGCAAGTCAGCAGTGACTTCTCGACATGATGGATGCAAATGCTGAGCGGGAGAGGGAGCTATTGTCTAGACTTCATCCAGAGGAGGTGGCCCCATTGCTGAGGAGGCGATTCAAGGAGAGCTTCTGCCTTGACAGGCGTATAGTCTCCATGGCTGCTCCAGACTTCCCTGCTGGCTACCTTGATGTGAGGAATGTCAGAGCCAAACGCCAGGAAGACCTCATCATTTTTTCGAAGGAGAGACCGCACTCGTCGAAGGGTGATCACTCCGAGTAGCCTATAGGAGGATGTAGTTTCTTTGTTTTGTTCTGAGTCTACTGGAAGCCGTGTGATGTAACCTTTAATAAAATAATCAAACGATATTGACCGTTGTGGCTATATTGTCCTTGTGTACTAAGCTCTTTTCCCAATCTTTGCTTTTGACTGTTGTCACATGACATGTGTTGATGGCTTTAACATTATTTTTTTTTGTTGGTCTACCACCGTCGTTTGGACCGTGCGAGCTATTGGGGCCTAGATGTTTGAAGAGCCTAGGGACATCACTAGGGATGCACTCCACAGGTCTTCATTTCATCCCCCAGCATCTCTGGTCTCAGAGGTCTGGGGACCATCGAAGTCGTGGAGGCTACATGGGCATCGGCTTTGATGCCCCTTGGAACTAGGGTCTTGGCATCGGGTTGGGATTTGTCTCCTTTGGCAAGCGATCCGATTGATAATGCCAAACTTTCTCGCTACTATTTTCCATATGATAGGTGTTGGTGCCAACAGGAGTAGGCACCGAAGAGCTCATCAGGAGGGTCGTCTGATCATCGTCTCGCCCCGAGGGGAGCCTCCGGCCAAAGGATGGCCTTCCTTTGGATCGGTAGATGGCTTCTGCATCTTTCTCGTGTGGTCAACTTGCCTTGAATGTGTTTGGTTTGTAATGGGGTAGGCAGGGCGAGGTGGTCTTTTCCGACAGCACCATTGCTTTTGGGAGAAATTTTTGCCCCCTCTTTTTTTTTCCCTAGGCACCTTGGCCCTCTTGTGCTCATTCTCTATGGAGAATATCGTGGCACTATAATGGTGAGCTTTACTCAGAGTAACGAGTTTGTATGGCATGGCCATTGGGCTCTATCGAAATCGTAGATGATCGCCTACATGCTACCGCTTTGGCGTTCTATCATGTTCAGAGGACTTCGTTGCCCGCATGCATGTGAGCCTAGCCTGTCGACCATGGTTGGCTGATGGTGCTCATCTCGATAGGAGTCGCCACAAGCATGCTTGAAGAAACCCCCTAAGATATTGATGGCCACCTGAAGGGGCACCAGGTCTCCGATCCCCCCAGGCTGAGAAATTTTGGCTACCTTTGAGCCTTTTGGCTGCCTAAACCAAGTTTCTTTGACCATTAGTAGGTCTGTTTTACGAGCAAGTCTCGACTCATCCGACTTAGAGGCAGCCTAAGTCATTTGATTTCATACAGGTATTCACGCAAAAGAGTGTAAGATGAACATAACAATTATTTTATTAATTCAACGTTACACGCATTACAAGCATGCCCAATGATGTATGTCGAGCTTACCTGACTTGGCACGTGGAAGCGGGCGGTGCCCTCCGATGTAGGTGGCGCTTCGGGGCCATTAGGACCAACCGTTGTCTCGTGTGCGTAGATCTGCCTCGTCATGTCGAAGGATTGTAAAGACGAGTGATGGTCCTTCCCGTTTTGAGGGGGAGGCCTATGCCCGACGGCTGTCTTGTCGGATGTCTCTCCTCTCCATGGGACTTGTACTGCCAAGTTGGATCGTCAGTTTGGCGCTTTTGGGTTACAACTTTGCAGGGCTTGTCATCGATGGTCCGCTGCATATTTTGTTTTTGTTTTTTTTTTTGTATTATTTTTGAAATATAATAAACTTAGTAAAGTTCATTATTATTTAAAATAAAAATAATATTAGAATGAATAAAAAAATTAATTACATAATTAAAATTTAAAAACGAGTTCTTTGCATCAAGTGCCATAGAAAATGAAGATTGCAATGTTATTTATAATTGACTTATTATTTTAGGACCTTCTATGCCCTAAATTTTAAAAAGGCTAAAATGTAAATAATATCTCTATGAGTTGTTTGAATTTTTTTTTTTAAACTTTAAAAAATAAAATTAATAAAAAATAAAATAAATTATCATAAAAAATATTTTTTAAAATATTGATAATCTAATACAAATTAAAATAGAATTAAAATGCTTCATATATTTTACAACACCGTTGATAATAAAGATCTTATACGCTGAATTATCATATTAAGGCCCCAGGCATACTTGAAGAATGAAAACGCCTCATCGCCCCCATATCATATGCACATGACTCTTATTTCCAAAATTATGACGGCAGCTGACGGAATAGTTATCTTTTCTTTTCTTTTTTTTTTTTTTTTATAAAATTTGGAAGATGATTTTATAAAATACTTTTGAGTATTTGGGAAGTTACTGACATAATATTTTATTTTTAAAAAAATTATAACTATTTAAAAATAAATTTAATCTGCCTTACAATCCCAATTACCAATGAATGCCTTCCAATTCTAACTCTGTTATATCCAATTCAAATCTTCTGTTTGGTATTGGTCCCAGGAGGAATCTTACGTAAGAAATTCTTTAATGAAATATAAATTTTAATTGTTAACAACTTTATTATCATATTTTTAACTAATCAATTATGTATAATATAAAATTATATATCTAACTAAATCATTTGGCATTATATCATTTAATCATAATTTCTTTTTTTTATAAAATTTGGAAGATGATTTTATAAAATACTTTTAAGTATTTGGAAAGTTACTGAGGTAATATATTTGTTGTGTCCTCGGATCCTAATTGTTGAATGGATTAGGGATACTTGTGTTGAATGAAGTGGATCCGGTTTCCGTTTACTCAAATCTGACTCATATACAACACAACAATACAATCAAATGATTGGTAGGGCTAACTTTTCGATATATCATCTGACACTCAAGTCAATATTTGCCTTTTGTAAGAAAATAAGAGAGGATGCAACTTAAAAATTAAAGTAATTTCATATTTTGAAGCTTGTGCTTTCCTGAAGCGTCTTAGAAAGAAAAAGAGTCCTCGGTTTTCAGATATTATTCTTTTGCCCTACTGGAGAGATGGTTTTTTTATAATTATCATGAAATAGTTTACTCTTTCAGTCAACTGTCTAAGAACCCGTCCAAAAAATCGTCGAATAGATAGAACTTTATCCACATTACAGTTTCAACTGTTCGAGGTCGTTATGATGAGATGAAGAAAAATCACTCGACTGTTATGAATAAAAATTTCTCAGCCATTACCTTTAGTTTCTACTTATCCTCGGATGGACCTGTTAGCTGGGCCAAAATAGCCTCTTAAGCTTCTTTGATATATTGACCAAATTTCGATAATAGGCTGTCTCATTAGGTCATTGACTTCAGTACACAATACTAAACCCCCCATATTAGAATATCTAAAACTCAGCCTTCTATGATGTATTCCAAAGGCATGCTGTTACTTGGACTTGCATTTTTGTACTCAGTAATGACATTTTTGTTCGAGAAATAACTGCAACTGTTCAACGACATGCTTTCTTATTTAAAAATAATTCTTCAACTATCCGAGGACATAATTATGTCCGAGGACATTGCTTGAATTCAGCAAAATGACTAAAATATGTCCAATGATATTCTTTAAATCCAGCAACATGACTAAAATGTCTCCGATGACATGATTTTAGTTGACGGATATTCTTTGAATCCGAGATTCTGGCATGCACTATTAGTTGAAGCATTAAATGCGATTGACATCATCTCAAAAAGGTAACAATCATTATTATTCTCTGTCTAGTGAAAGGCTGACACATGCCCTTACCATGATAAGGCGCATCTTTTGAATTCAATTGACGTCTCAAATTCCTTATTTGCTGTGATTTTATTCGATTGTGTTGCCTTTCTCTTCAAACACTTGAACTTCCATCTTCATCTGCTCCTTCAATTTTCTCTTCAATGGCTCTTGGAGTTAAAGATATTGCCACTTCTCTTTCTTATAAAGATGTTGAAGCCATTCACGCCAAATATAAAATCCCAAGTTCTTATGCCTTTTTGATAGCCGGCGCTGATGATAGGGTTTGCTTGCATTCAGATGGGTTCATCACTGTGTATGAGACCCAATTGAAATGAAGTCTTCGATTTTCCTTGCCATTGGAGCTCTACCAAATAATATTGCTGGGATCGAAGACTCCAGCGGGAACGTCCAGAGTAACGGTGGAGGCTATGCAGTGACACAGGGATGTTCCCTCCCAAAACCTAGCGTCCAAGAGCCTGAAGACCTCCTCCAAAGAAGAACGAACTTGTGAGCCATCCTTGGACCTTGCGCTTTGCTCTCGGAAGTCGACGAGAAGACCCTCAATCATTTGCTAGTGTCCCCCACTCAACTGAACGACTTCATGTCTCAAAGCGGCGACCTTGCTCCTCCAACGCTACTCAGCCTCCAGATCACCCTCTTCCTGAGCCCAGCAAGTGCGCCCTACACATTGGACAAGGGCAGTATGGAGGGGACACACCATATCCGGAGTTTACAAAGAGGAAAGAAAGATGAACCATCCGTTGGTCCTAACCCGAGAGAGGACACCATACCCCAACAGAGGTTTCCTCCCTGATGCTGGGGAACTCCAGCTCCGTGCTGAAGTCCCAGTAGCCCGAGGGCTCCATCTACTCGATCACATCAGTGCCTATTGCAGTTTCACTAACGGCCTCCTTAGGCGGGATGGCCTCATTAGCATTGAACCGTGCCCCCTCCTGGCTCTCCAGGGTTGGGAACCATGAGCTTCGTCAGTTTCGAGCGCGTTTGGGCGCCTAAACTTTGAGAGTCTAAGTGACCAACGCGGAAGCCTAGCACCGTCAACGAAACTGTTCTCGACCAAGTAAGCCAAACCCTTTCCTAGAATCTTCTTTCCAACAATAAAGCTAGCTCCTCCCACCGGATCCTCGATCTCAGCTCAGCCTCCTGTCGCGCAAGGATGACACATTCATCCCTGAGCCAAGCCCGATGTCCTTCGAGCCCCTGTTGGAGAGTAGCGATTTGATTTGACGTCGGTCAGTAGCAATGCCCTCACCCCTGCCTCCGACCATGCTTGCTCAAAGTGAACCGCTCATCCCCGAGTTTGTTTGACCTCTCCAACGGCAACCGACACCTATGCCTTCATACCCACTACAGCTTTTAGGACACAACGAAGCGGCATGCTAGCTCCCCCAAGGCTTCAACACTGTAGGGAGTCAAGCGCCACATCAAATTCGAGGCCCCACGGTGACCTCAAAAACCTCATCAACCTGATGGAAAAGTTCTCCAAATGACAATATTGTGCTGACAATGCAAAAAGCCATTATGGCGTAATGGCCCTGCGGTTTTTTGTGCATTAAGTGCCGACGACCCCCAATCGCCATCCCTTCTTCTAGCGCCGACCAGCCTGCCCAGATTTGAGGCTGACATTGTCAGATCCCAGAAGGTACCTGCCAAACCGTCCCGTCAATGACCCACGCACGGGCTCAACTGATGGCTCCGACGGGACAGGCTGAAGGCAGACAGGCGTTCACAAGCAAAATAATCGAACTTGTGTGGCAGCGAAAGGGCCCCACTATCCTTGAGTCATAACATGCGAAACGACGAAAGGAAGATTCGATACATCAGACATAAAAGGAAAACAACTGCTTTTATCCATTAAAGCTTTTGTTTACAAAATATAAGATTTGCAATGGCAAAAGTACAAAAAAGTGAAAATACAGTAAGGAGCAAGAAGCACAGGATAGCGGCGTGGTGAGGGAGACCAGCCTAGGGAACGTGAGTACATCAGTTCACCCCTGTAGCAAAACCACAGCGCCAATTCCGCCCCCATAATGACATCACTGATGTCGATTCCACCACAGAAGTCGGGTTAGAGACCACCCCAGGCGAAGGAAAGGCATCTATCATAGAAGACCCACAGGACTACGACTCGCTCGCACGCACCCCAGGGGAATTCTCAGTTCCACCTCCTCTCCCGGCAGCATATACGAACTACCAACCTCGGTGAGAGACGGCGATAACACGCTATTAAGGGAACAGAATCCCCAGACATGACGTGCCAGCTCCGTTGCATTCCACCTACGGACCGGAGTCTGGGCTAGGCCTGGAGGAGGAGGCACATGACAACAACGGAGTGGCCGAACCACCCTCATTATAGCGAGGGATTGCGCACGAGAAGGACGTGGAAAAAAGCTTCAACAGCAGCACCGGATCTCCCGCAAGTCCATCCGATCCCTTCACGAAGCCCCATGAGGCGTGGGGCACGCCAAGGACATTGCATCACTCCTCCGAAGGATGGCTGAGCACGGATCACCCCAACTGGAGAACTCCCCAGTTTATGGCCGAGCCTGCGCCTAATGAGCTCCCAAAGAGGCGCGCCACCCGATGGCCGTCTATCACGAAAGAGGAAAGTCATTAATGCAGAGCTGGACCGCAAGCAGCGAATCTTTATTGGTAGAGCTTCAAACCCCTGCACCGTCTCTGAAAAGCTGCGTCATTGCATGGGGAAGGAACAGCGCCATAAGGGGATAAGGACCAGCGCACCTTGAGGAAAGCCTATACGGACAGCTAGTTGGACCCATGATGGACATGCCAGGCCACGACAGTGGGCGGTCTCAGGCATGGGAGGTTAGCGTTGGGTTCAACTCGAAGGTGGGCCACGAGCAGTAAGGCCCATTCGAAGGGATGCCAGCCCAATCAAGCAGCAAGGCCCATTCGAAGGGATGCCATCCTAATCGAGCAGCAAGGCCCAAAATCCCTCTGTGAAGCCCAACAGTTCTAAGCGTGCAGCTCATGTGACGCCTACAGGATAGCAGCCAATCAGCATGCCTTCGTAACCTGCCCAGGCAACTACAGGCAGTGAGAATCAGCGTGGAAGATGCCAGCGAGTGGGGAGACAGGTCAGCGCTGCAAGCAATAGCGCACACCGTCCTTTCAAGCCGTACGACCAATCCTCGCACAGACAATGAACCAGGCGTGGTTCGTACCTAACAACGGTCTCCTCTTCACTACAAAATGACAACTGGCGCCGCTGGCCACCACCAGTAGGCAGCAGCCAGCAAATCCTAGCGAAGCGTCTGTCGGAAGCCCCAGCTCCCCAAAGCCTATAAATACCAATCCTACTAAGGGAAAAGGGTTCCCATCCCAAGTTTTGAACCTGGAGGCCCAAGGATCTGCGACCCAACCAATAGAAGAACTGTTGATCCCAAAGCTTTTGTAGCATAGCCCTAATGAGTCGCCCCCTAACCGGGCACACCTTTTAAACTAAGTCCTCTGCCTAGTGAGTTGCTCCTCAGTCAAACGCATCTTTAGAGCTCAGTCCTCCGTCTAGTAAGCCGGCCCTCATTCAGGAACACCTTCAAAGCTCAAATTTTTGTCTAGTGAGCCACAGCCGGCACAAAGGCCACCACCTTTGTTGTGTGTAAGTTTCAAGTTGACAACGATGAAAATCGAACCCGATCTAGTTCAACCCGCAACGAAAAATTAAAAGGCTCTCTAATCCGTACAGTAATCAAAAACCCGGGACACATCATCTTCCAATTCTAACTCTGTTATATCCAATTCAAATCTTCTGATTGGTGTTGATCCCAAGAGGAATCTTGCGTAAGAAATTCTTTAATGAAATATAAATTTTAATTCTTAATAATTTTATTATCATATTTTTAACTAATCAATTATGTATAATATAAAATTATATATCTAACTAATTATTTAAAATTGTATCATTTAATCATAATTTAATAAATCAATAAAGCATCAGACTTATCACATGGAATATTTTTCTAATATTTTGTATGTGAAATAAAGAATACATATAAATTGAATCATAAACTGATGTAAATAACAGACCTGCGCGGCCTAACGTATTCAAGCTACCTACGTTCTATTTTCAAGCTACCTAATTTCTACGTTTACAGTTTTCTTTCTTCGACTCGTACCAATCCACCTCCCCCGGCTATTGACATATGAAGAGGCGGATATTTCTCTATAAATGCCATGCTTAATAGTCCAAAGTGGCAGCTTATTTTGCATGCTGTCAAATTCCCCCCTCGCCAGGGAAATGGCAGCATCCATGCATTCTACAAGAATGCTTTTAATATTATGAGACCACCTCGTCGGTCACTAAATGCTTGTTTAGTGTGTTTTTTTTTTTTAATAATAATAATAAATATGACAATTTTTTATTTAGTATTTTTTATAAATTAAGCATAAGCAAATATTTTTTTAAAAAAAATTTAATATTTTTTTAGAGCTACATAAGTCTAATTAAAGATTATAAATTTTTTTGTAGGGAGAAGCAGGATTTGCTTTTCTTATTTTTATCGATGGATTGTTTTTAATTCAATGATAAAAAAATTTAAAATTTATATAATAATATTTAAATAAATATTTTTATTAAAAATATTTATTTTATTTAATTTAATATTTATTAAATATTAAAATTATTTTAAAAAAATTAAAAAAATAATTATATATAATATATTTTTATCCTACTTCTCCGTAGAGAGAAGCTGGATCTCCCATTTCATAAAAGCTTAACAGTTTGACTTCAGCCGTCCTTAATAGCTATAAATATAAAATATTTGTTTGATAAGTTTTGCAATCGCCTTAGCATGATTAATTTCCTCTCTCAGTATATCAACTCAAAAGG
>JAOVVI020009268.1:0-13712 GCA_028571085.2 Nepenthes alata
ATCACGCGACTGGTATGATCAACAGGACAGGTGGACAGCCTCTCGGCCACACGCCAGCTGCCACGTGTCCTCTACCCAACGGCACCATTTAGCCTATAAATACTTAACAGAAGCTCTTGCCTCAGAGAGCTCTTTTTGGAGACCGACCTCCGGAAAAGAAAACCCTTTCGGAACCCTTGGATGTTTTTCCTCTCTTTCGAACAAGAAGGAACGAATGTGATAAAGCTTCCCAACGGGAGAATTTCTAAAGGAGATAAACACAAAACAAGAGACAAGGAAGGAATTCTCAAAATCCTATACTTTGTAAGACTTCCATACATAGTGAAGCATTTCAAGAGGCCTAGAGCCTCGTGGTTTGTCCTCCTCATTCAAGAGGAGGCTTTCCACGTAAAATCCCTGTCTCAAATCTCTCCTTCTAAGCACTTCGATCGTCCCAAAACCTATGTGTTGCACGGACCCCCGGATCCGGAACGCAACAATAAGTAAGAGAGGAAACTTGTAGTGGATAGACTCAGTGAAATTTTTAAAAAATCAAGAATTGAAGAATCACAAAGCTCCTTATTCATAAATCTGACATTAGAAGTCTACTACCAATCAGCTGAAGTAAAAAATGAAGAACAATAAAATCTTCTTCCTGTTTCAAAATTTCAGGATCAAAATTCAAATCGATGAAGTGCTGGCATCTTTACTCTATGGATTGCTGATTATCTGTATGCCTCTCTGCAGAATTATAGAACAGAGACAGCAAACTTCAGATTGTTGAATTGTTTATCACATAAACTACTTGATCATATATGACAGAACTGTTGCATATTTTGTGAACCTCAGATATGCTGTGTTGTGTTGGTTGTGTGTAGGCTGAGGATTGAGAATGAAGAATAAGAACCAGAACCAGCCTAGAACCATCAAAATTACACAACCAAAACCTTTCAAATCTGAAGCACAGCTGCTCTACAAAAATTGCTCCAAATTTGCATGGTTTTGCTGCCAGCATCATGAGTGAGCTGAATTTTACTGCACATACTTCTGATTTGGTCTTCCATGCTCTCATTTTCTTCTGCCATGAAAATGTCAATCTCCACTTCTGCTGTAACTAAAGATGGCTTACCTATACATATTATTACTGCATTTGTGACTTAATTTTTAATCCGTTTAGGAGTTTATTATCGCCAAAAACATTATAAATTCTCATTCTTTATCAAAATTGGTCACGTTCTAAGCGAATGGGAGAAACAATCGCACGAAACTATCCGTTAAAAAGCATACCATTGTTCGGTGTCTAAATTGGACTCCATGTTGGGGTGATGAATGCAGGCCAGTTTTGTCCTCCCGGAAGAGGTAGCTCAATTTCTTATTGTTATCTTAATTTTATGATTTATTATTTTTATTTCTACGTGCGTCCAAACTAACAAGTAGTAGATTGACTGTTTGGTATGCAACTATTGATCTGTATTTAGTCTTGCTGTTGGGCCAATGCACGGCCACTTACATGCAATTATCATCTACATGGATAATTGTAATTTAATTAGGGATAATGGGGGACTCTATTTCTTAAAAATAATAATAATAAATTTTATTTATTTATTTATAAATAAATATTCTTGATCTAATTATTTTTTAAAAAATTAATTTTAATTATTTTTTTTTAATTTTTTAAATAATTAATTTATTAAGAAGAGTTTTTTAATTGAATCCATTTCTTACACGTACAGTTAGTTCCATCATTTGATTTTTGAGGTTAAGAAAACACGGTGGCCCACACCATCATGGAATAAAGAATATGTAAAGGTTGTTTGCTTTATATATTCTTTAAAAAAAAAAAAGAAAAAATAAAAAAAGAAATCACGGGATGGACGGGCATTATTAAGGAGCAAAGAGTTCTAGATGCTTCTGAAATAATAAAATATTAAGTAATTAGATTTTATAGCCCCAATGCAAAATTCAAAATTAGAAATACATTAGATATAAAGATAATATAATTATTATTTATTTTTATAAATTTATATTTTGATTTGAATTTAAGTTTTATTTTTTTATTTATATAATTACTCATCAGATAATAAGTATTTTTTAAAAAAATTGATCATAATTATTATAAAGGTAAAGTAATTTTTGTAGAATTTGATGGACGAATTTTGAATGATATTCAAATTATGAACCTATCAAGTGATTAATTAATATGTAAAGTATTAATTTAGTATAAACATATTAAAATAAAATTATAAAAATTGAACAAAATGTAAAGTGATTTTTTAATCAAAATATTTTTTTTATAAAAGTATTTATTTAATACACTATTGATTTGTATGTTTTTTAATATTTTCATTTGAAAAAAAAAATCATAAGCCCAAATGGGTTTTTTATATGTATTTTAAGTGTATATTTAAAGACAAATAAAATATAATAACATAACCTGAAAATAAAATTTATTATGATAAATAAATATAAAATAAAACTTAGATCGGAAAAATAATCAATTATGACTAACAAAAAATCCTAAAAAATCCCCCAAATCTATCATGCTATATGATTTACTTTTGATATTACAAATTTTTTAAAATAATTTTTTAGTAATTCTTTTACATATAAAAAAGAAAATATTTTTAGACAAAAATAAGAAAATAAGAAGGCTTCATTTTATATATAATTTATAAAAAATTATATATATGTATTATATACAGTAATATTATTTATATATTTATTTGTATTAAAATTATTATAAGTAAATATAGATTTTATTTTATTTTAATTTTTTTAGTACTAATTTTGATAATGTAAGTATAAATAACTTGAGTATATAAATATTATTTTTTTAAAAAAAATTATATATATATATATATATATATCCACCTTTTATTTCGTTTTATCAATTTTCGTAGTTATCCATTTGTAAATAGACACAATTGCCCACCATGTTACCAGACCTGTTGCTGGATTTACAGCTTTTACGAGGGCTTTTCGGGCTACTGAAAAAAAATGAACGCTGTTCGTCATATTTCTGTCTCGGGGGTTTTCCGCCTCTCCTGTACCCACTCTCATCCACTGTCAATCACTTACTCAAGCTCTTCCAATGGCGAATTCGAAAGCTGGAAAAAGGGTTCTGGTCTTATGCGGTGACTACATGGAAGACTACGAGGTTTTTCTATCTCACAATCCCTCTTTCTCTTTCTCCCTCTCCCGGTCTCTTGGTTTGTGCGTCAAGCAACAGGTTGGTAGATTGACATGAACAGTTGACTGATTCTGTCAACGAAAATTTGCAGGTGATGGTTCCATTTCAAGCTTTGCAAGCATACGGTGTCTCCGTGGACGCTGTTTGCCCTGGAAAAAAGGCCGGCGAAATTTGCCGCACTGCTGTCCACCAGAACTCTGGTCATCAGGTCTTTGCGTCTCTCTTTTCTGTCTCTTCCTCTGTGGTTATATGCTCGAAATATCAAAGCAGTCTTGTAAAATGTGATGATCCTTGACTTTGCTACTGTACTCTTCTTTCTTGTTCTCATTTGTTTGGATCAATTCTTTGCGAAAAAGATTAGACTGATAGGTAAAACAATAAAATGGTAGAATCCAGACCTGAATATCAAAACCGGGGTTGTCGTGATGGGCTGAGAAAACAAGGAGTAGACTGGAAGTGTCCATCCAATTTGAGACCGTCTTGCCAGAACGCGTCTTATTAGACGTGTCTTGTCAAGGCTGTCCCGTCAGAGATTGTCTTGTTAGAGTCTGTCCCGCTAGAGTGACTCTAATATTGTTAGAGTCGGCCCTGTCTAAGGGACGTTTTGTTTGGTGGGCATATTCTCAAAATGCCAGTCGAACTCTGTAGTCAGCCATCAAAAGACCGTCCAATTTAGGGTCTGGTTCATGCCAACCAGACAAAGTGGAACGGGAATGCTTGATTGACTAAGGTCAAAAAAGATCATAATGCCTAAATGGCCATGACAGGCACGAGTTAAACGTGTTGTTTGAAGAGTCATCCCACCAAGCAATTGTTTTGAGAAGACTTACTAACTTGATTATCATCTGATGACAGTTTAGAGCCTAAAATTAAAGAAACAGGTGAAACACCAGGGTTATTCCTAAGGAGGTGTTAAAAGGTGCTAATGTGGTAGAATTATGGCGAGGCTTATTAAGAAGCAGTTGAAAAAGGAACTGCGTGACATCTTGAAAACCAACTCAGAATGGCTAAAGGAGAGGATTGAGTCATTCCATATGCTGAGGAGCCCGCTGAGAGTGGAAATCATGTGAAAAGGATGGAGAAACTGCTTTGAAAGCATCTATAAATACGAAAGCCCGTAACATAGAAAGAATATTTTCTGCTTGATGCTCATCAGCACTCAAATTATAGCCTGCATATCAATAGGTCAAGAGCTTACCCTCTAGAGGGTCTTTTCCTCTCCAAAAAATATTTTAAGCCATGAAACTGTCCTCCAGAAACCTCTTCAAAAGTGTTGAATGTCAACAACCATGATAGGGAATGGGATGTGTCAACTACCGGGATTTTTTTGGTGCCTTGTGATATTTTGCATAATTATGCTCACTATGAGAACAGATAATGATGCGAGAAGCAATTGCCCAGTTTTGTCTATGGTGGTCTGAGAATAAGTTCATGGATTGTCTCTGGGCAGGATTATGCAATGTAGATAGATGCTAATAATGCATGTAGTATTGGAATGCTTGAATAAATGGCATGCCAATTTAGATAGGATTATTGAATGCTAATTGAATTGTATTTGAGTATTTTTATTTATTAATTAGGATTTATTATGATTCATGATATGCTCATCAAAATTGCCAAAGGTTGGGTGCTCAAAGATGTTTAAATGCGAAACGGTGCACTGGCGTTCCAATGCCATGGTGTGCACTCATTCACAATCTTAGTAAAATAATAGAACGAGTTACGCGTGTGCACTATTAGAACACACACATGCACAAATTAAAAGAATGGGTCGCGTACGCGTGTAGTTGAATTGCACACATATGCACTAACGGTCGAGCCGGTGGTCGAATGCTGGTGTGCAAAATTCCTAGTTCTACATTTTTTAATCCTAGTTTTTAACGTCACTTAGAAATTGGCTCATCTCCTTTGACCTAGTTACCACTCACTTGAAAAGAGAAGAAAAGAATAGATAGAGAATCGAGGAGAAAAACAGAAAACTTATCCCGTGAGTTGTGATACAAAATATAGGGTTTTCTCATCCCAAAATTATTTAGCCATTACCAAACACTTATTCTAAACCTGTGAGTCATTGGAGTTCCGTTGGTGGTTAGATCCTAGAGTTTTAAAAGTGTTGGTTGTTCCTGTGGTAATGAAGTAAAGTCTAAGAAAAGATCTTATAGTATCTTATTTAATTATTAAGAAGAAAATTCAATGAGTTCTTCAGTAGTGGTCACATATCAAAAGTAAATTGATTAAAGATTATCGCGTTTATATCACTTAGTTTGTAAATTGACCTTTTCATAGTAGATTTATTTTGACTGTCTTGAGATGCCTAAAAGGTTTTACACCAGTTTGATTTCTGAGGTTTTTATTCATCACCATATCCTGTGTTATTTTGTTTTTCCACTTTTCTTATTGCATATGATGGTGATGTTGCATAAATTTGATTGATACTATATATTTGTAGTATCTAGAGTGAATATTCTCTACATGCATTGAATATTTGCGTAATTTGGTCTTTCACGGCATAAAGGGTCTAAATATAGTCGTTAAGGACTATCTAATTTTTTTAATTTGGTGTTAGAGCCTACTCTAATTCTCGACCTTTTGGCTAGATGACTATGAGTCACTCCTCGTTGATTCGGCTATATTTCAACAAAAATAATTATGCCTACTTGAAGGTTCGCATAGAGCATTGTTAAATCACTTGACAAACGTGTTTGGTTATGTGTGGAGAGAGGATGGACTCTTCCTAGCGAGATTGAAATGGAGTTACCTCCCCTAAAGATCATTCCTACTGAAAGGTTCGCATAGAGCATTCTTAAAATCACTTGAAAAACACGTTTGGTTATGTGTGGAGAGAGGATGGACTCCTCCTAGCAAGATTGAAAATGGAGTTACCTCCCCTGAATATCTGATCACATGATCAAGCAATGAGCTTAACCATAGTAATTGAATAACAGGTTGAAATGGCTAGCCAAACAAGGACAACATGGAGTAGGTTTCTACGCCTTTGTTTTTTATGACGTTTTCCGTTTTTGCCTGATATATATAGAGAGCATGAACAGCTGCTTTGACTTGTTTCTGATGTGTTTTGTTGTCAATAATTTCAGACTTTCTCTGAGACCCGAGGTCACAACTTCACCCTCAATGCTACCTTTGATGAAATCGATGCAAACAATTATGATGGACTGGTCCTTCCAGGGGGAAGGGCTCCAGAGTATCTTGCATTGAATGGATCAGTCTTAGATTTGGTGCGCAAATTCTCTGATTCCAAGAAGGTAATCACTTCTATTTGCCATGGACAGCTGATTCTGGCAGCCGCTGATTCTGTTAAAGGCCGGAAATGTACTGCATATCCTCCTGTGAAACCTGCACTTATTGCAGCTGGCGCTGATTGGGTTGAACCGGAAAGCTTGGCAGCATGTGTTGCTGATGGGAACATTATCACAGGGGCTACTTATTACGGGCACCCTGAGTTCATTGGGCATTTTGTAAAGGCATTAGGAGGTGCAATAAGTGGGTCAGATAAAAGGATCCTATTTCTTTGTGGGGTAAGAATGTTGTAGGCAGTTGGCCACATTGTTTACATTTATTGCTGATTGCTGCATTCTCTTAACTTCTTGTGATTGACATCTTATATGCCATTCTCCGTGCTGTGTGTGTACATCTGTATGTGTTTTGGTTGATTGGTAACCTATTCCATCTATCTGACCCATCTCCTGCATTTGCCATGGATCCCAGCTGTGCTCTTCATGCGCCTTTTTTTTTTGTTTAAAAAAATCATATTGCCTGTCTGAAAAACGTGGGAAAACATAGGCATGTTACTGCTTTCTCACTGCACAGCTTCCTCCTCAGCCTTCTTTTTTTTTTCTCTCTCTCTCTCTTTTTTTGGGCTATGATTCTGCTCACTCGTTACAGCATCACCACTTTGGCAAACAAGTTTTCATCCCATACCAGCATATTGACTAGTTGGTTTAGGGCAATTAATGGGTTTCATTAGTATTCTATTGCCAGTGACTTCAATCCTTCCTCCCATAAAAGATGGCGAAAAGGGAAACGGAGTTGAGGAGGGGAGTTGGTAAAGAAGATTGTGGCAGGGAGTGGTTGCTGGGTGAAGTCAAACGACAAGGAAAAAGAATAATTTTTTTGTGTGGTTTATTTTGGCATATTTCTGCTAGGTTATAGGTCACTCCCATGTGGGCTCATACCCATTTGATGTTCCAATTGGTAGTACGAATGATGAGCGTGCAATGAAGGCATGAGGTGCTGATTCCAGTAGCATCACGCCCTAACCGCGCCTTAGGCGCCATTTCTAGAAGCCCTGCGCTCGATCCGCACTTTCTAAGAGCTCGAGTGCCATTTCAAGAAACATTGCGTTCAAGCTGCGCCTGCCAAGCACTCGAGCTCCAGTTCCATAAGTACCGTGCTTGAGTTGCGTCCACTTGGCACTCGAGCACTGCATCTCAAGCGTGGCCCAAAGGATAAAAACACAGCTAACGCGTGTTAGGGTTTAACCATTGCAATTTGAGTACCGCTTTGAGAGAGAAAAGAAGAGAAAGAGAGAGAAAATGGGGAAGAGGATGATTTGTGCATCTGTTTGTGTTCCGAATCGAGTTTTAGTCTCCATCGACTGTAGATACGTTGTTCTTGCCGCTGAAAGGAATTTTTACCGGGTTCTATTTCTTCTCTTTCATCTTGTGTTCTCTATTGTACAGGCTTGTTTTGAGATAAAGTAGTTTGACCTTGTATTTAGGTTTGTGTAACTGAGACATTGTATAGGAAAAATATTTTCGGACCTTGAGTCCCGTTGTTTTTCTTCCTCATTCAAAAGGGAGTCTTCCACATAAAAATTGTCTTTATCGATCATATATACTTATTGTGTACTTATCGTGTGTTATTGTATATTTCCTCACGGTTCAAATAGTAGGTCAAACAACAAGGAAAAAGAATAATTTTTTCGTGCGGTTTATTTCGGCATGTTTCCTCTTGAACTGACCATTGGGTAGTTTATTCGAATTGAAAAATGTCTTAAAAATGCCAATACTAATAATGTCAATGTCTCTTCTATATTTCTTATTAAACTAGATGAAAATACTGATGTCAACATAGGTTATTCATAATTTCAAGCCAGTGAGCCTATGCTGTGTCATTTGTGAAGCCGTAACACCTCCATAACTCCTAATGATGGAGATGCATCCAGGTGATATTTCAATGATGAACTTGGTTAATGCTCTTGCATGGACTGATGAACCTTGGAATGATGAACTATGGGAATTGTGGAGTATTGATGATGGCTTGATGACAAGAAATGAACCATAAATCCATGGTTAATTTCCAATTAAAGTCTCATAGAAACTACACATATAATTAACTATGTAAATGAGGTTATTGTATCTACTTATAACAAAGTGTGCTAGTGATTTAGCGCATCAAACATCCACCAAAACACTTGGCAGTGTAACTGAAATCTGCCGGGACAGCAGTGCACTGACCATGTACTGTTTATTGGGTGTTTTTAGATTTGGGGTGTGTGAGTTTTTGTAAAACAACCAAGAACTCTTGGTTGGAAGGGTGTGAACGGGTTATTTACCTCGCTTGTACTCTTTTCATATGGTGAAATCACTTTCACTTATGCCCATTGGCATCGCTTTCATCCCAATAGTGAGCCACCTGAATTCGTTATCTTGTTCACGCGCTTAACTTCTTGTATTTATTCTTCTGTTACTTGCAACCTTATTCTCCATAGTTGTTTAGGAATAAAGTTGTTGGCCATCTTCACTTACTTTTTGGATTTCCTTGTAGGATTTCATGGAGGATTATGAGGTTATGGTCCCTTTTCAATCTTTGCAAGCTCTCGGGTGCCATGTCGATGCAGTTTGCCCAAAGAAGGGTCCTGGAGACACCTGCCCAACTGTGGTCCATGACTTTGAAGGTGACCAAACATACAGTGAAAAGCCTGGGCATGATTTTACCCTGACAGCTAGCTTTGATGGTATTAACGTCTCGAGTTATGACGGACTTGTGATTCCTGGAGGCCGAGCCCCGGAATACTTGGCACTGGATGACAAGGTTATTTCTTTAGTCAAGCGTTTCATGGAGGAAGGAAAAGCAGTTGCATCCATCTGCCATGGGCAACAGATATTAGCTGCAGCTGGTGTTCTCAAGGTTAACCTCTTTCCCTAGGAAAAATTCTGTTATCTTGTAGATGCCTAAGCCTTACTATAAGGCACGTTTCTTCTTATTCCGCAGGCGATATAAGACCATATACACCAGCTTCCACTCTCCACCTCACTTGAGGAACAATGTGCTCGCTATGTATGGGCCCAGCTCAAGACTGGCCCAACTTGTATTCACATTTTTGGGTGGGATTGGCTCTGATGTCATTACATAACGATTCGGGTCCACATGATAACATTATATTCACTTGGGCTGTAAGTATGGGACTGCAGCCACACTATTTTAATCTTCTTAAATTTTGTCATGAAAAGGTCTGTTATCTTAGAGATGTCTAGGCAATTCCTTCTCCTTCCCTAGTCAATATTGGATCCCACCTTGTTGTTGCTATCTTGAACCACGACTCCTGAAATTAATTTTCATGAAATGGACTCTCTTTGGTCGGGGGTGATGGGCTATTTACGGTTACAAGTTTCGACGGAAAACGATGAGGGAAGAAAATTAGGGGATAATGGAGAATAAGAAACCTTGGAGACTGTTAAAACTGATGTTTGCCTTTGATAATTAGTAGCTCGTTTGCTTTTTTGATGAAGTTTGGGAAAGTTTGGAGTTGAATTTGCTAGTTTTGGTGGATTTATGGCCTTTGATGACTTAGGAAGACTGGATTGTGTCACTATGTCTTGGATTGAACTACCATTTGCTCACCTGGATTGATATTGACTTGCAAGTTGTAGTGATTCGGGCACGGTTTCAAGCCATCTCACCCCACCTTCCTGACACAGTACAACTCGGTACTGACACGGGTATAACTTGACACTGAAACGCTAACATGTTATTTTATAAAAATGATGATATGATACGATAAAACAAACTAGCTAAAAGTTATAGTTTATTTTACATATGATGAATTATCAATAAAAATGGATATTTTTTTATCTTATTGTTCAATAAAAAAATTCTAGGAAACAATAAGGGAATTGTTATAAAGGAAGTGCTCTATAACAACATTCCTCACACTAAGAAAATGATGGGCAATTAGATTTTTAATTAGTTTTGATCTACCAAATGACATTTTTTTTAGTTCAAGTTCAGTTGTGAAGATTACACAACTGAATTTGTTTGAGTCAGATTTAATAAATAATATAATGTCTGGCAATTGTTGGTGTTGTTGACATGTTGGATGCTGCCACTCTACTCTGGAAATGTGTTTGTGCTTCTTATATATTAATAACTTCTCTCTCCCCCCCCCCTCCAATTCAGAGTTCAAGTTGTTTGCATTTGCCCTTTTATCATACCTAGCATTGAGTATATCTAGAAAGACAGTACTTGGTTAGGAAGGAAGCCCACCTTAGAGGACAACTTCAATTCCTTCATTTTTAAGGGTGTGCTCCCTAATTTAGTCTTTGCCCGTATATTGTTCAGATTTTTTAGACTCCTTTCTGACAATTGCAACAATTGATGCTTTTGTTCAGCTTCAATAACAGGTGCCTTTATATGAGATATCCTAATAATATGTATTATTAATTTAGGAATGAAAATCCTGCCCATAGATCCCAATAACCTAATCTTTCTACAGCGATAAGAATTGAAAGAGTAATCTTTCTTTGATCTATCAAGATTGCTCGCTTGTACTTCGACTTCTTAGCTACTCATGTAGCTATAAAGAAATCCTTGTGCTCACAAGAAATCCAGATTGAGGCTCTTGATCTACAACAACAAAGCATTAAGCTCTACTAATTAGCATTTATTTTTGTCATTTTACTTGATTTAGTGTAATATTTTTTCAAAAATAAATGTAATTTTAAATTATTTTTTATCACATTCATTTAAAATTTTCTCAATCTGTCTCTTTTTTTCTCTTCCTTCAACCGTAACTAGTCACATTTCCTCCCCTCAGGCACTTCAACACTGCTGTTTAAGTTAGAGTTTCTTTTCTTTTATTGTGTATATGGGCATCAGGCAAGATGACATTTTGTGGCCTCCATTTTTGTAGGGCAAGAAATGTACGGCATATCCAGCTGTGAAGGTCAACGTGGTCCTGTCGGGGGCAACATGGTTAGAACCCGACCCCATCGATCGGTGCTTCACAGATGGCAACCTGGTGACCGGTGCTGCCTGGCCGGGCCATCCTCAGTTCATCTCTCAATTCATGGCGTTGCTCGGTGTTCACGTATCTTTCTAATATCACCATGGTTTTGCTATGGATTTTGTGTGCTAAATAATGTGGTCGTCCAAGTCCTGTATAGAATGTGATCTGCCAAATGATCCCTTCATATGATCATTTTGCCCCACGTGAAAAAATAAGTAAATAAAAGCTGTGCTGGTTTTGGGTGGTAAATTCTTTTTTATTGTAATACAGAGATTATAAATTTAAATAATAATGATAATTTTATTTTCATATACAGAGATTATAATTTCTTTTTATTTAACATAAACATTTAACGATCAATTTAGTTGTATCATTTTTCCACTCCTGGGTTCGATTTCTCCTTTATTTAATTATTCATTGGATTTTCTGGGTAATAAAATTTTACCGATTGGTACTATTAAATAGGATAAATAATGAGTAGTATAATATAAACCAAGCATATTTTAAAATTTTATTTTTCCTATTATATTCACAAATTCTATTTCTTAATTTTTATTTTGCATTTTATATTTGCAATACATTTATTATTGGTACATGTGTATATATTGATACGTCTTGGATCCAAATTTTTAAATGGATTTGGATCGAATCGGCCCTTCGGATTTCGATTATCATTTTTTGCACTTAGGATCATCCATATCACAATTATAAATAAGAGGTCAAGCGATTGCGATAGGTTATTTTATCATAAATACTCCGATGCTCAAGTCAATAAATAGCCTTCTGAGAATACGAAGGTAAATGCAGATAATGTAAAGATGAATATTAGAGAAGGGATTTGAGGATGATGGTCAGAGGTGTATTCGTGGAGAGTGGCTTTGGTTGTGGATGCTTGCAAAAAGCAGTTTCTCTAAGTATTGAGTTTTGAGTGCTTAGATGGTTTTTGTTAGTTTGAGTATATTAGAAAACCTCTTTATGGGGTGAGACTCCGTGACCTTTTGTAGCCGTGGACCTTCGTCGTCCTCCTAAGGTGGCAAAACGGAATATCGACCCTCGATGAAGATCGTTGCTTTTCCCAATATAAGTGTGAGCGCCATTCTGAGTTGTAATGGTCAGGAATGGGAATTCTATTTTTTCTGTGGAGATACTGAGCGTAGTGATTATTAATGCTTCATCTAAGGATTGCGCGCTGATTTGTAAGCCTTCATTTTGTAATGTGCTCTGATTCTAGAAAATTTTCATTACATAAGAGATTGTCATTCTCGAAGGTGCAAAAAATTAAGACAAACGACCATTAAGCTTGGGAAGGTACATGTAGGGCAATTTTTATTTGGGTTGTGTTTATTTTGGACCGTGTCTAGTCCACTTGAGACACTTTTTCGGTCAATAGTAGCATTGATTATCCTAAAAATAAATAAATTATTATAAATTTTGGGCCACTTATTTTTTTTAGGTTAATTTACTATTGACGTCCCTATTTTATATGTATATATGATTAAATGACAAAAAAATAAAAAAATAGGAATATTCGTATATTTATATACCACGTAATTGAATGGAGGGAAGCGACGTAGAAGGTCCCTGCACGTGCCGATTTTATTTCATTGTTTCATTTCAAATTTGCTTTGTTTTGATATCGCGTGGGCAAGTTGTTATTTTAATTTTTATCATTTATTTTTAAATAAATAATTATAATTTAATTGTTTTTTTAATTTTATATTTTCAATTTAATTAAATTATAATTATTTATTTTAAAATAAATTATTAAAATATAAAAAATAATTTTCTTCATCTCTATAAAATATAAATTTAAAAAAAAAAATTTGACTGGTCTACTCTCCCTATTCCATGAACCTAACCGCAAAAATATCTAATTAATCAATGTGGGGGTTGGTAATTGCATTAATGTTAAAAAAAAGGTTAATTTATTATTAATAAAATGACATTTATTAAATAATTTTTATATATTAATATAAGTTAAATAAAGTCTAATTTATTTATTTTTATATAAATTTAATAATATAAATAAAAAAATATATTATATTATATAGAAAATATCTCAGTAATATTATCATTTAAAATTAAAGTTTAGAATTAAAAATTTAATTTATAATCTGAATTAAACTCTTGGTTAATTAAAATTATAAGCATGGTGATAAATTTGTACGGATTCTTCATTCAATACCTAAATTACAATTACCAGAAACTTTTTTAGTTAAAAGACGTTTGTCCGTAAGGGAGGCGGGCGTGTATATATTTGATCATCATCGTTACAGAGAGAACGAAGGCAAGGCA
>JAOVVI020009269.1:0-13711 GCA_028571085.2 Nepenthes alata
TTTAAAGATATTTTTTCAGAAGATTTACCTGATTTGCCACTACATTAGAAAATTAAATTTGAAATTGAAGTTATACCGAAATCGATTCAAATTTTTAAGGTACCATACAGAATAGCACCAGTGGAATTAAAAAATTGAAACAACAATTGCATAAGCTTTTGGAAAAAGAATTTATTCGGCCAAGTGTATTTCCTTGGGGTGGCCCGATGTTATTCGTGAAGAAGAAAGATGGATCCTTATAACTCTGTATTGATTACCAAGAACTAAACAAGATTACTATTAAGAATAAATACCAGCTGTCGATAATCGATAATTTATTTAATCAGTTGTAAGGGGCACAAATATTTTTAAAGATTAATCTCCATTTGGAATATCATTAATTGAGGATTAAGAAAGAGGATGTGACCAAGACAACATTCTAAATGAGGTACGGGTATTATGACTTCTTAATTATGCCATGTGAATTGATTATGATGGATGTATATATATTTCCACAATGAGATTTTCACACCTTTTCATCATACCAAATTATATATTTTAAACTTATCTTTTTTTTGCAATAAGAAAATTATATATTTTATACGTTCTTTTGATTTAACTTCTAATTGTACTAAAAGTTATTAAACTTGCACCGCTTATAAATATATGTTCCATTTGAGTAAGGGATAATTGTTATTTTTCATATTTTTTTTATATATAACTTTAAGTATTCGATACTTTTAAAATTTTTATAAGTATAATTTTTTTATATTATTTTATAAGTGATATATTTCTAACTGTTAACTAATTTAATTTAAAAAATTATTATATAGTGATGGGTCCAATAACCATGTGCAAATGGGCCAGGCCCGCAGCAAGCCCACAATCAAATATAACTATTTCAAATTAAAACTCCCACATTACTTTTTGAAAAACAATACTACAAATTTTACTATAAAAGCAAGCATTTTCAAGCATTAAAGGACAAGGGGGAGAAGCTCGAAAAAGCTCCATAAGGCTCGAGGAGGCCCCTTGGCTCTCCGCTCGTTCGAGGCCCTCAGCCCCTCTGCCGTTAGGAGGCCCTAGGCCCTTGTACAGTCCAGAGGCCTTTAGCCCTCCGCCGCCACGAGGCCCTCGGCCCTCCTACTGTCCGGAGGCCCTTAGTCTTCCGCCCAGGAGGCACGGAGCTCTCCTCCTTCCAGAAAGCACGGAGGCCCACGACCCTCCTACAATCCGGAGGCCCTCAGCCCTTCGCCAGCACAGAGGCCCTCAGCCCTCCATCCATGAGGCACAGAGGCCTTCGGCCCTTCGCCACTAGGAGGCCTTCGGCCTTCCTACAATCCGGAGGCCCTCAGCCCTCCGCCAGCACGGAGGCCCTCAGCCCTCCATCCAGGAGGCACAGAGGCCGTCAGCCCTCCATCCAGGAGGCACAAAGGCCTTCGGCTCTCCACCACTTGTTTACTTTTGTGTTGCGCAGGTCTTGAGTTGAAAAAAAACAGAACCAACATCGCAGTCTCTATCTAAAATCCGGACTAGATCCACTTCATTATTTCTGCCTGAATTTCGGACCAAATATGCAACAATTGTTATTATTATTATTACTATTATTATATAACATCATATGTCTCAATGAGTCCCATCAATTCCACTTTTCAAAATCAAATATCTTAGCCCAAAACATTCAAATCGATGAGATATCAAAAAATACTCATCACAAGCATTACACAAACATCTAAATTTCATAAATATGAAAAAATATATGCAGAAATTATGCCCCCCGTAAATTTAAAATTATACAATCCCAATTAATATATTCTACCAAAATTTAGGAAAATACTCCCAAAAAAGCTATTCCATAAATATTATATCACGTTATGGTAATTAAGTTGATAAACATTAATGCATATTATCTTAAAAATTTAAAAATTATTAGACAACTATCACTAATGTCTTTAATGCCAATAAATATAACTATAGATCACAAAAATTATAAAAATAACAAATTAGGTTAATTAATTAATAGTTTGAATGACATCAAAAGCATCAGTATCTATTAAATTATCAATAATAATTCGCTCTAAGTCCATTGTATAGTTGCAGACTAAAAATATCATCATTTTAACAATCCCGATACACTATAATTCGAAAATCAAAGACTGAAAAATGACCCCATTAAATGATCAACATAATTTTTTCTTATTTTTTAAATATATTTATTTATTTTTCTATTTTTTAAAAAAATATTACCAAATAAATACTTTAAAGTATCAAATGAATATACCAACATATTTCTTATGTATTAAAATTAATACTAAATTAGAAATAATATATTAAATACTTATGAAAAAGAGTAACAAAATTAATTTACAAGAGCAAAAAATTAAAAAAAAATACGAATTTTTGACCCCCCCCCAAAAAAAAAACAATATGACTGAAGCTAAAAAAAACAGAAATATATAAAATATATTTCTAAAAACAAAGTATTTATAAAATCCATTAAAGAAATATACAAAATATCTGGCTCAAATAAAAAGAAAAAAAAATCTAAAAGCAAATAATAAAATTGAAAAAAAAGGGAGGAAAAATCCCCCAAAAAATTAAAAATAAGAAAATATTCTTGTCATTCACTTATCAATAGCAAATACCTTATAAAAGCTCACTAATGTCAGCTTTTAGAAAAATCATTCATGTTATTATTTCAACCACAAAAATATTCTTTTTTCTTAAATGAAACTACCATTTGACTATGAAAAAAGGCTAAAAGAAATGAAAATCCTAGTCCTTTTAAAAATTTTATTATTTTAAAAAATTATCAGATTAAAATTTAATATCTAAAATTCAAAAATAAAAAAATATTATCCTCTATAAAATATTAAATCCAATAATTAAAAATTTTTTAAAAAAATTAATTATTAAAAAAATATCATTTAATATTTAAATTTTAACGGTCAAATTTTCTCAATCTAACATTCCGAATAAAAAAAAATAAAACCTTATTTTTTTTTTCTTAAAAAAAATTTTATATTTTTTGAGAACTCTTTCTATACTTCTACTCAATGAACAAAATAGAGATGAAATCACCCCATCCCATCACAAAATAACCCAAAATATTTCTCTCTTCAACCTCAACAGATCAAACCTGCTGAAATGTTTAAAGAATACCCTTTTCCAAATAATATCACATTAATTCATCCATCTATTCTTATACAAACCAACTCAAATCAATAAAAAAATAACACACCACGATATCTAAAATACTTTAAAAGTGGCCAAGAATGTACTCTCTACAACATATCAAGAATAATAACATTCTCAGATGCATAAAGGATTAGATACCAGAAATTTAATAGACCAGCAAACATGAATTGTATTGCAAATCCATCAGAAAACTTATAAACTAAATGCCCCCAAATGACCTCAACAAGCAATTATCGTCGATTTTAAGCAATTATCATCGATTTCCTATGCCGTTGGCGTAAGCTTCCCATTATATTATTGAAGAAATGCCGGTGCTTCTTAGTTGCTAGGAGTCGGGGAAGATTCATCGTTGAAGAGTAGCCTCATGGTCATTCAACTAATGATCATCTGATTGAGGAATTCGGCTTGCTCGGGAAAATACTCCATCAGCTCATCCTTTGTCACCCAAACATAATCCTTACACTTACCGATGTTGAACTTGTTGGTTGCAATCACTTGTGACTTGAAGAAGAATCTCTGGCAGGAAAAACAAAAGGAAAATGAAACATGGGAGCAAGAAGATACAATGATGTCTGAAAGCAAGGAGATGGTGATCGAGGGAAGGGGGCAAGAAGGATAAGCAGCAGTGATGAGAAAAGCCGAAGAGAATGTTAGAATTAAATCCCATAACGTGACATAATTTTTGATAATTTAATAAAATGAATAAATATTACAATCTCTTATAGTTTTAATAAGTTCTATTAGACAAATTATTATCTTAATAGGAACAATATTTCATAAAAAGAATAATATTTATGAAATTAATGAATTGGTTATCTTTTTATTCTATAAATGACAAAATTACTCATCATATGTTAATGAGTGGCAATTTTCCTGAATAATATGGGAGATTTTTGGATTTGAAATTGGTTAATGTTTTGTTAGCTTCTATTGACTCTAAATTTAAGAGGTGGTCCTCCAAAAAATAAGCCTCCATACATAAGTTCTGTAATTTTCATAACATAAGCGAGATAAGAGTGAAATGAGAGAAATCAATTTCAAATCCTTTATGACAAGAACCTTAGGCACGGATTCAAATATATTATGAACATTTAATTCTGCATTATAAAATTGTGAAATAACGTGATAACTTTGATGATCCATAAATAGTTAAATCTCCCGATGTCTTACAGATAAACAAGAGTGGAGCAGAAGAAGAAGCAAAGGGGAAGAGAGACCATAGCTATATGCATAACATCAGCATACCTTAAAGGAAGGATGATCGCCGGTGCTGCCCGGCGGCTGTACAACCATATGAGCCATAGGTGCATTTCCGACAAAGTATGTTTGAGAAAGGTCACCGATTATCGATTTCAGTGCTGACTCTGCACACTGTGAGCAAGTACAATGAGTGTTTTTAAGTAAAGTTCATCAGATTGTACTTGAGACATTTTGGTCCCACACCTCCTCCACAAACTAGTAAAATTCAGTATCCGAAGCTTATACAGTAATGAATGAAAATATCAAAATCAGTATCAGCCATGGTCATATCGGTATCGGACATACTAGACCTATCGGTATCAGATATATTGTCGTATCAACAATATATTGTGACATTGTTAATGTATTGAAAAATATCTATTTGATAGGCATGATACCAATACAAATTGGTTGATATTTGCATCTATGCTAGAGAAAGAGAAACCAAATAACGAAATCACCTTTCGCAGTGTCTCTTCAGACTCATAGACTTTTTCTGGAAAATGCCAAACAGGCATCTCACTTTGAGCTCCATATATGGTTCCATAGAGGAGGAGATAAAGCCTTCTATCAAGTGCCCTCTGCAATGACCTTTGGAAACAAGATAAATTTGGGTGCACAAGAGAAATTTTCATAGTTTGGAAAAAGATCAAAGGCATACTGCAAGAATCTGAATCGATGCAAGTACATCAGGCAGGCATTAATAAACTTCTAAAAGGACAAGCTAACTGATCTAAAAACTGGTTTGTTGGTCAAATATTTCTTAATTTCATCAAACATTTACCAGTAGACTTCTCCCACATGAACTTTTTTGAATCCTTTTAGTTTAAGCAGGAAAACAAGTGCTTGCAAGGTTCAAAGTCCAAATCTCATAAGCCAGAAAAGGCCTTCTCTAACTAGGAGAGAGAATAAACCAAGGTAACTTGAGTTACCTTCCCTTCCCTACCGTTCGTAACTGTAACAAAAAAGATAACACTAACCAAGTTGGTATCTACTTCTTTAGAATGCTTCTTATGAAGTGCTGAAGTTCGGCTTACATATGTGAATTTGACTTATATGAGAGGGAAGTAATTGCTCTGGCACCCTAGGAAGTCGACACGAGAGACGGGCCGGACAAAGAATGCAGCTTACCCACAAACCTATTGCTGCTGTAAAGCATATCCGTTTAGAGGAAGGGGGGTCAATTGAATCATAATAACAAAAATTCTAGCCATAGAACATCTTTAAAAGGTAAAATACCTGGTTCCTTCGTTCAATTTTGGAAAAATCATGAAGTAACTGACAGGTGAGGCATGCTTCAGACTCCTGTCACCAGGCGCATTTGCGGTGCCAGACTTATATTGTTGGGGGGGGAGGTGTTGTGCCTTTGTGTGTTTTTGTTTTCCTTTTTAACTGACTAGGTGAATTGTTGTTTCTTTATGAAAGTACAAAATAAAATTAAACAACTTTAGCACACAAAGAAATTAATGGTTTAAATGCTCAAATATAAATCATCAACATTTATATGCATGTAACGTAAAGTAAAATGCAGGAATAGAGAAAACACAATATTTTAGTGAAGAATGAAAGATCTTGAATAACTAGCATACAAAGAAAGTCATCCGGACTTTAAGTTACCAAATGAAAATCCACTATATGAGAAGAGTTAACTTACAGATTGACGAACAGACCCGCGAAACCTTCTAGCCAACTAATTTGGCCATATGACTACCTAAGACTCTCCTTAGATTTGCATACCTGCAATCACCAATACACCTCTTGGTCTCTCCAAATCGATATCTTGTTAACCAAACTCCTCCACCTGCAACATAATGCCCCAAATATACGTGCAAACCACACATCTGATATCCATAGTTTACATGCTAAAATATGTAAAGACAACAATCTTCTCGTCTCAATCAAAAGAAGAAGGACCTCTAAAGAAATAGATGATTCTCTTAAATCTCAAGGTTGCACACTTACTCAAAAAAAAAAAAACCTCTCTTCTTCAAGCATCTCTCTCGTGCACTCCTCAAACTAAGGGAGGTTTGGTCTTTTAATAAGAAAAGAACCTTGGGTCAAAGTAATTTCAAGTAGTGGATGGTAAAAAACTGCATCAAGCTTGAACAACTATCTTGGGGATAATCTACGGTTCGCCTCTAAAAACCTACGGCTTGAATAGTTATCTCACGTTTAACTTACAGTTTGCCTCTAAAATTTTATTACAAATAGGCACTTAAGCTGCTATTATGCAGCTTGACCCTGAAAATCTCACTACATATAGACCGCTTAAGCTACCATCTCGCAGCTAGCTTGTGGTATGCTTCTAGAGCTATTCAACTTAAGTTGTTATCTAGCTTCCATCTAACACCAATACACAAAATAGCTTAAGCAGTTATCAAACTCTTATATAGCACCCAAAAAATAATAACAAAATAGATTCAATAAAATGATAAAATAAGAAAATAAATTCAATGTACAACTCAATATCACTAGATTTGCTAATACTAAAGACAAACTTAACACTAATCTTATATTAAATTATGTTTATTCTCTCCTCAAATACTTAGGGTACTTGGGGCAACTATATCAATTAACATATTTTATTACCTTGCAAATGACACTTAAAATGGTATGTCTTAACCACATAAAAACCATTGGCCTCTGTGAAGCACCCAGTGACTCCCTTGTCAACTTCAAAGAAATCCATTGCCCATCTTCTATTGCAAATTACACTCACCTATTTAAAGATCTCTTGTTTAGATTCAGAACTTCCACACTCTTTACCCAGAAACACTATTATTGAAGATTATAAAAGAAATTTCATTGACAAACATCAAAATTAAAAAAACATGGTATGAAACAAGAACTAAGTACACATCACATATGACTGATCAATTCTCAATCATGAATTGATACCTAATGATGCCATGATAGTAAACTAGAGGCCACAGGCACCACCAGCAATGCAGTAAAAGTTGGAGGCAAATCTAACACCTGAAAATTGTACTGTATCAAGCATTCTTACTAAACTAACAGTGTGCTGCTATTTTCAATTTGGTATTTCCAGTGGAAGAAGTCTCCATAATGCTTCCTGCATAGGCTGAACCTAAAGAGTTTCTAGCAAAATTTACCCTTTTTTTTTAATTGCAGCCCCCTTTAATTATTGGCAAACAAGGATCAAGAAAGAAGTGGATAACAAAAGAGCAAGTACAACTCTACTTTCAAGTACCTTCTGTCATTCGTTTTGTCTGCTTCAGTGATCCGTGGAGCTGGCACATAATCAATTTGATAATCGCCTTTACCCCTAGACACAAAAGCAAATATTAGAGTTATTCATGAATCCTGAACTTTAAAGTCAAAAGGTCAATAAAGCTTGAAAAAAGTGTTTACATTTATATAGGCTTGGAAATTGGTTGTAGAGTTTCATATGTTAATAACAGCAATTTAAAACTAGACACTGATAGCAACAATTCTTAATTTACTTGCTTTCAGAGCTGAACATATTTGATTCTTGACTTCAAAACAACTGTACAATCTACTACAATGCGCACTTACCTAAGAAACTAGTCATGCTAGACATGTGAAATGTCATCAAGAAGGAGGTCGTTCGACCTCCGTAGCACAAGTAATGTTGAGTTTTATATGAACATTTAAATTTTAATATGCTAAATTCAAAATAACAAATAGAAGGGTCGCCTATAACAGAAAGAAGTGTTTTATCATCAGGCTACAATACATATATCCAATTATAAGACTTTTTTTGGTAAAGTTGCACCCATCACAGTAAAACCAAATTTTACAGAGTGCTATAAACTGTGGTGTTGATCAAACCAAACAGAAATGTTGCTAAACCAAATTGCACCGATGACAGAAATGGAAGTGATTCATTATAGGGAACGACAAGACTAAGTCATCAGAATATCAGTTATGCAGCACCTTAGTGTAACAATGGCTATTACTAAAAGGGAACGGGTGGCAGGGGTGGAGTGGGGAAGCAAAGTTCATGTAAACAGATTGCACAGAAAATAAAAGTGAATATAATGACATCTTAGCGATGTTTTGCAGAACCATGGCAGAGAGTGAGTAAAGAAATCCAGAAAGAGTAGATTGGAAAATGGGGTGATTTGGTGGTTTGGATATGATCTAAGATTATAGAAATTGAAATATAAGGAAACAGAAAATTGAACAAAAATTATATAGGCTTCATGCAATAGCAGACATTGCTCCCTGCTCGACACGGGATATTAACAAGAAACAACACAATGAAATAATCATTACACCAAACCTTATTCTTTCAAAACCAAAAGCACTTATGATAACATAATTTACATCATGAAAGAACTAGACCATTTCAAAAAATGAACCAAGTCCAAGTCCACATTCCAACATCATTAGAAGCAGCACCAAAAAATTTAAGTGCTCTAAACTTCTATTTGTTTTGAACTCAATAGGTAGTATTATACTCAATATGATATATACAACAACAGGGTGAGACGAGTACGTGTTGACAGAGAAATTTTACCGAGACTCATATTTCTTATAGAACTCATCAGGATATATCCGGCGATATTGCTGTTTCCATCGAAACCTGAAATAGTCAGAAGATGTAAAAAAGATTCACAATCAGCTACTTCAACAGAAAATGATGAAGAAAGTTACTCTAAGATGTTGTCAACCATTGATGCCCTACATACTTGTATATTTCCTTACAACATGGCCTTTTAAAAAAAAAAAAAATGAATACACAAACACTTTTGAAACCCTAACTCAGCAAAATACATTTAACACCCCAGCTCCAAGCTTCATCCAGATTTCAACATGGGAAAAAAAAAAAGAAATGCCAATTATTTACTACGATCATCTGTTTCATCCATTGATATGAAATCATTCAGATCAGGAACCAGAAACGACCAGTATCTCATTCCTCGAAAACGTGAGCTTAAAATCATAACCTCTTTAGGGGGGAAAAAGAAAGACTAAATGCTTCATTATTTTCTCTTACATCTTGCTTCATAAATATTGCATCTTTATCTTGTGGTTGTTTACTTGTTCGTTGGGAACATTATGTTACTAATTAACAGTAAAATTTATAACTAAACAACATAAAACAGTAAAAAAGACTGTTTAAAAAAAATTTAAATAGTTCGATGGAAATGCGTACGAGAACTCCTGAAAAGCGTAAACGACCGGATCTATTTTTGGGATGACGACAGGAAGTCTTTCAAAGAGGACTGAAGCTATTATCTTCTCGCTTTTGCTGCTTTTTGATGTGCAGAACCCTCGAATGGTCAGCAGAGATCGCACCAAAGTCGAATAATTTCTCTGCATTTCTTCGCATCTATAAAGCAAATACATTGGAGAAAACCATAAAAACTAAGAACGCATCTCCACTGCGGATAAATTTACACGCACAGAGAAGGACACTGTGAATTGAGTACCACAAATTACTAGACGAAAGAAGCTGAAAACAAATTATTAACTGCAGAGTCAGCGGCGGAGAGAGGCAACTAAAGCTGGGAATCTGGCCATCGACGCGACGAGAAACCGTTTGAGGCTTAGTTACAGGATGGCCCGTCTAAGATCGAAGCTCCGACTACTGGTCGTCCGGACCTAGAAGATGCAAGGCGTCTTGGGCCGTCGGAATCGCGCCCTAATCGAAGAAAACGGAAGGAAAGAGACGAGCAGCGGCCATGAGCACACTCACCAAGTTAAATTAACAAATACGGGAAATTAATTTCTCAAAAATAATAATTTTTTAAAAGATTTTCTTAAATGTTATTATATTTTAATTTTAACATTAAGTTTTTTTATTAAATAAAATTTGATACATTTTGAGATTTTAAATTATCATATAAATTAAAAAATTAACTACTTTACTTAAATATTTGAATACAAATGGTCTAATTTTTATAACTATGAATTAGAATTCTACGCACTATAACAAAACGAATTGAAGATAAAAGATATACGAAACTCATTCTTTAATATATCTCGTATATCTTTTAACGTGCAAATCAATGATCTTTTTAATATATTTAAAAAGATATCGAGAAAAAAAATATAATGAATAAAAGAGGATTGGGATGAATGTATATTTAGATGATTACACTTTTTTGTATATTTGTCTGATTGAATAATTTTTTTTTATTCTCTCTATCAGAGAAAAAACTTTATTTATAGTTAGAGATACTATTTGATAAATCAACACCTGATATCGATACATATAAATGATACTATTTTTGATTACCAATGAAAGATGTTGCAAGTAGTGTGTAACGATTATTTCTAATTAATAATAAGATCATTTGACTTTCAGTCACAATATTATTTCGGCGGCTCATTATAATCCTTTAATATCTGAATGTTCAGATTTTATCATTTAATTATGGCGTTCGAGCACTATTATCTGATGAGTTTTGTGGCATCTTCTTTTACTTGGCATTTGAGCCATTTATCCGTTTGAGTATTGGGCAGACCCGTGTTTAGCCTTACCCATCAAAATTTATGTGTGTTATTAGATAATATATGCGTAATATTTTAAAAAACTATAAAGTTTTGAAATATGAAATGTCTTGTGATATTAAAAATTGAGAAATTTATAAAAGTATATATTTAATTTAATTTAAATAAATCTAACTGATTTTTGTTTTAATATCACATTACATAGAAATATAAAAAATTCAGAAATATTTTTTATATAGAATAAAATCAATAATTGGATAACAATTTAAAATGACTTGGCTCCCTCTATACTAATAAGGCAATATTTTTCTTTAGTTCAAAATATTGTAATATATTTTTGTGAACTGAAAGTCCATAATATATTTAGTAATAAAAAATAATATTTATATATTAATTTGTATATCAAATTTTATAAAAATTATGAAAATTGGTGCGGAGAGAGGGATAAAAGAGAAAAAAGTTAAATAAAGTGAAAACCGCCTCTATTTTTTATAATTTTAATATAAATAAATAAATAATCACACACATATATATATATATATATAATTATTTAGTAATATAGTAATATATTTAGTAAAAAATGAAAATAAAAATAGAAAAAACAAAAATGAGCAAAATGGAAAATAAAAGAAGAAAAATAATATAAATGAGAGTATATTCATGCCAAGATGCAAAAGAAATAATAAAAGCTAATAAAATACTCATAGTTATAAGCTTTTTAAAAATTATTTTTACAGTTGTATTTTAAGTATGATAAAACTTTTATTTGAAATTTAAACTTTAATAGGCCCCTATACATGCCCTAAAACTCTATAATAAATCGGATCAAAATTGTATCATTCGTTTGTCAAGTTTGATCAATATAAAATTTTATATGATTCAATCAATATATATTAATATTATAAAAAAGATATTGACGGGTAGACCGATAGCTAGCAGACCCAATAAAAAAACGGCTCAAAGTCCAGAAAAGTCCAGACGCACGTTAGATGGTCAACGCTAGCGTTGACCGCCCAACGCGCTAACCAGACGGCCGACGTGCTCTCTCAAGACGGTCAACATTTCTGTTGACCGGAAGTCCTGTAGCAGTAGGCTTCGAAAAAATATAAAACTTAATATGGGCCAGGCTCAATTTGGTAGGCATTCCCGTACACAACAAGTAATGGTCCTTTCCCTGATTTCACGCCTTCCTTGAAGTCAATCTCCTCTAAAGAAGGTATCAATAGATTCAGCGCCCTCCCCATGAGGAAAGCGTCAGATTCTCTCTCCTTGCCAACGATGGAGTCTAATGGTAACAAAAACACCAAAGGAAGGCAGATAATCTGAAGACCCGTTACCCGCTCAGAAAAAAAATAATCCCATCAAATCATGCCAATTACGCCTTCCTGCTCAAGGAATGCAACCCAACACTAGGCAAGGAATCATGCCTTCCTAGCCAAGGAATGTCGCACTCCCCACCGTCTATATAACCCTATAGTTTCCACTCTGGAAGGACACAATCCGAGACACGAACGCAGATGCAAAATATAACGCAGTGCTTGAACATATTTGTTCTCAATCGCTTACTCTGCCAATCCCACTCTAAACTTCTAGATTATAGAGACTTCGCCCGCTCCTTAATAACCGTCCTTCTAAGCTACCACGCTTTCAGGACGTAGCTTCTACTCGTTCTTTGCGAACATCAAGTCAAAAAATTCTACTCTCAACGAGTCACGGGAACGTCTCTACATCTACAGGCCAACACTCCCACCAATCTCATTTTCGCTTTCTCTCTTTTTTATCAGTTCACTTTCTTAAAGTTCGAAGGCTTGTTACTGATTTGAGCGTCGGAGTTTTTCGGTTGGATAACATCTCGCCGACACCTGACATCTTGTTTACTGTAGTGGTGTGCAGGATTCAAATTCGATGAACGGAGCCGGATCTAAACAATCAAGCGAATCTGAATCTGTTCGAAGTCGGATCCAGGTACATATCAGATATGATAAAAAAATTTGGCCGATTAGTTTTATAGATTGAACATGATTATAAATAAAAGTAATATTTTTATAAATATTTTTATTTTAAATAAATACTAAATTTTAAAAAATATATTTAAATAGATTATATTTTTATGTTATTAATAATTTTTTTGTATGAATTTTTTTCTTCATTTATATGTATACTTAGCTAATATTTTAATCAAAATATTATAATTTTTTTAATATTTTATATTCTTGGCCATTTTTAATATAAACATGTATTTTTACATAAAAACTTAAAAATAAAAAAAATTTAGAGACTGACATGATTTTGATTATAGATGGGTCTGGATGACTAGACCGTGTTTAACCTAATCTGATTTAATAATTATAATTTTTATTTAAATTCAAACCATTTCATGTCTAAACCCGATCTTGATTAGGTATGTTCCACGGTAATCCGTATTCCTCGTAAAGTATTATTAGAAATTTTATGATATTAAAATATATATACATATTGTTTAAATTATCATATTATTTTATAATTTTATAATATAAAAATAAATATTATTGACCTACTTGAATCCATGTCAAATAATTTTTAAAACTTAAAATCAATTTCTTTTTATTTATCATTCTAATTCTTCCTTCATAAAAGTTTCAAAATTTGTTAAAAAAAAAATTAAATACAGTTTTTATGGAAGCATGTTTAAATTCATATTATTAAAGTTAATAAAAGTAATATCCATTTTTAAATCTGAAAACATCACATAATCCAGAAAATGACCAATCATTATTCTCAAATAATGATATATAATTTTATCATTTATAAAAAAATACTAATTTTTTAATTATATAAATACACTTATTTTTATTAAAAATTAAATTTATTA
>JAOVVI020009270.1:0-13710 GCA_028571085.2 Nepenthes alata
TTTGATATGTGACACTATAAACGAATAGGTGAATCGTTTGATCCTTTGCAAGGGCATGGTGTTTTCTAAAATCGATCGTATCCATAGTATTGTTAATTGTGGATAATTAGGAGTTGTGCCTGTGGCACCGTTCAGGATAAAGATATGGTCGTTATGAATTCCAATAATGCCATCTAGGTTTTTAGGTTTTTTGGCATTTTTGTGAATTTCATGGACTGAATCTTCCGATCATATTTAGGTAAATTTTGCGATGGCTTCATCGATGAATTCAAAGAATTATGGGGGTGTATAAACTCTGTTTGAGGACCGTATTATGGATTGTGAAAGGAAGTTAACCTTGTGGTCAATTAAGTATAGAATGTGAGAGAGTAGTTCGGAAAAGTGTTATGTCGGACGTGTGATTTCTTTGATGACATGATAGTGGTCTTGTAGAGATTTGAGCAATGACTCATTTGGGAAAGACAAATTGATATTGCGAAAGTGTGCGTTTCTCTTAGGTCTAGGTGAATCTGGAAAGATATCTATTAAGTGTTCCTTGAGAGTTTGCAGTGTCCTTGGGACGTTTGGCTTGGAAACGATCGGTATTCATCGGAGTGAGATATGTGGGAATAGCTTTCGAGGAATGGAGGATAATTATCGACCAAATCGTTTTGGTTGATCCTTGATGGATCAAGTAAATTGCAGTAGAATGTGATACTTTTGAGAAAAATTTAGGATTATATTTTTCTTACATTGTATATGGGTGGTTACCCTTGGATTAAGTGGAAGAGAAGTCCATTATTAGAGTTATTTCACCCGTGCCTTGGAGTTAGCAATTGAGGTCCCTACCTTGAAAACTTATAAGCGTTGCTTTTGGAGATAGTTATTGCCTAATGATTCGAGGAGTTTGAATAGTTGTTATAAGGAGGAGATGATCATGTAACAGAGAAAGTGGGTAAATCTTCTTTAGAATTATGAAGATGAATCTCGGTGTCGTTTAAGGAAGGCGAGCATTAGTACCGATAATATGATGTTGGGAGCCTTTAGATTTAAGTTGTTTTTTATACTTCATTGAAAATGTGAAAGGTGAACTGCAAACAGGTTCTAATATTTGGGCTAATAGGACGTTGTGCTCTTGATTTGGGAGATAGAATTATATTTGAAGTATTAAAACTATGAAAGTATGAGATGAGAAGTCTTTGTAATTTGGTTCGGGGTTGTTAGAACGGTAAGGATTTTGGGTATTTGGATAACTGTGGATTAGCTATCGAGGACGGTCCATTTATTGCAAATTTGAATGATGCGTGAGGATCAAGTAGGTTGGCTCGTTAATATGCCAATGAGATAACAAGTTTGTGGAGTATTTACGTTTCAAAGCTTTGGTAATGACTTGAGGTTGTACCAAAATTTTTAGGATGATTGCTTCAATTGTATTTCCTAAGTTGATTGTAATTTGAGGATTAGAGGTTTTGACCTTAGGTGTATGGATATCCTTAGGATTTTCTTGGGTCTATAACTGTTGTGTAGCCTAAGTGTCTGATATGGATCAATGAAATTGATTTACAAAAGGATTTTTAGTGCACTAATAAAGGGTTAATCAGAGTTGCGCAGCGAAGCGGATGGCCATATATTTTAAGATTCAGTTTAAAGTTTGAAATGAACCATCTTTTCAAGACCTAGGTTGAACGAAAATAAAAATTCATTAGTTCGTTCAAGGTCTTGAATTAAGTCGGAGGAATAGTCAATAAATTTGGGTTGCCTTCAAATTTGGTGGATTATTATGAAGTCTCCATTGCATCGATGGTTGAGAAAATAAGTATATGATCGAATTAAACCTTGTAGGAGATTCGAAATTTGTCTTGTGTTATGGTTCTAACGTAGATTTAGATAGAAAATATTAGATATTGGGAACTAAGATAATTCAATTGGTTAAGACTTTCTAGGATAAGTCATTTAATCAAGTGACTTAGAAACCTAAAGAGGAAATCTTGAAGGATGATCCCCGATTGTTGGAATTTGAGATTCATCAAATTTTGAGGATGCAATTTCTATAAGTAAGAGAGAGTTGTAAGGTAACGATTCCAAAAATATAGTAATTGTGAGTAATTAATTTAATATAAATGAATCGAGGTCAAAGAACATGTGAGAAATTGGATTGAAAAACTCAAAGACCCTGAAATGACAAAGTTGGGAACCGGCATTGTAAACCTTGAAAAATTAAGCTGTAAATAAGATTCAAGTTTTACATTATGATAATTGTGACTTATTAAGCTAATATAATCAAAATTAGGGCCTAAAGATGTAAAATATTTGGTTAGAAGGGTCGAAGTGGGTTCCGGACAGCGATTGCATGAAGTTGGCTCGCTGCAAGACTGCCCCAAGCTTGACCCGTGCCTGACTTGTGCTTGAGCCCCCTATCGAGGGCTGATTCCAGTGGGGGGACCCACAAAGCGAGCTCAACGCAAGCTCGAGCACCGGATCCAAGGGTGGTGCGCTCGAAGCATGCCCGATGCGTGCTTGAGCTCCAGCCTGGGATATAAAGCATGCGAGGGTTTTATTTCGGGCATATTTTCGGTTTCCACACGAAGGAGAGAGAGAAGGGGAGAAGAGAGAGCGGAGAGATCGAGGCTCTCAGGTTTGATTTCGACTTGAAGCTAGTTAGAGAAGTGATAGATCGGGTTGCAAGTGCAGCCATATCCTCCTCTTTTATTTTTTACACTTTTTGTTCCTTTTTCTTCGGGTATCCTCATTCTGATACCCAATTAAGTTTATATTTTATAGAATCCATGAATTGAACATGCATATATGTTGATTTCATATCCGATTTCTAGTTTTAACCAGTATTTCATACCAAAACCCTAACCCCGCGCCAGAATGCTTTTACCCATTTGTTGTCAGAATTTTTGTATAAATTGACTCTAGAATATCATCACACATGCCTTGAATATGTTAATTTATCGATTTGGTGTCCGATTTGGTAGTTTTGTACGGTATTATGCTCACTGAAACCCTAACCTGAGCCCCCTTTAGTTTTACCCGATTTTCTAATAATTTATGCATGATTTGACTTTAGAAATTTATAACCCTAGCTTTATGGACGCGAGTACTCCGTATATTTGGTAATTATGCACATAGATTTTATATATGTTAATTTTATGTATTCCGAAAATATTATCGGTTGTGAATAGTAATGTTTAACCGCATATACGCTAAATATGCTATCTTGTATATGCTCCGAAAATTATGTTATATGCATTTGTGAAGGGATTTGTTATTCGGAAGCCCTAAAGTTACATTTGACTCACGTTGGTAAGAATTTCTATTTTTTTCATACTTTATGATGATCATGCATATAATTTAAGTTATATGAAAACTTAAATTCATAAGATTTATGCAAATTATTAGAAGTATAAGAAGAAAGTTTCATGATATGTTATGTTTGATGAGGGGGAAAAAATAGAAAACAGTGAGCCGGAGCTCAACAAGGTACATGCAGATTTTCCATAAAACGTTCGTGCTGTCAACAGTTACAGATACATATACATGATATCATTTGGTCGGAATCATGCAGAATACTTAGAACGGTTAATGCAGGAAATCATGCAACATAAATATCATAAGGTAGCATTTGGCCGGACTATACAAAAACTAATCAGAAAGCCAAAACAGATAATATTCGAGCATAAAACAAGGTCGGTCACAATATAGCTTCTTTTATGTATTGCTTAACGGAAGGGGGCTTTAATCGAGGATAGATTGTGCACATCTTCTCACAATCATGGCAATATCTCCTAGTACAAAGCCCTGATGACGGCTCTCATTTCCTCCTTATACAGTGGATGAAGGAGCCATGAATCATCCGGTTTCGCTCCAGCCTCCAAAAGATGTCTTCTCTCCGTCTGAGGCTTCCACCATGAGCCTTTTAAATGAGTCTTCGATGTTTGTTGACGTCAATTGTGGTTTATGTGTGAGTTGTCCAACTAATGGGGCTGTGATGGACTCCCATGTCTCTCTCTGTGTTGAGTCGATGGTAAATCCGATCCCAGTTGTTGTTGAACCTGGTCTGTTGTCCCAGACTCCTCTGCCTGATGCTTTGATGACAATTTCTATTCCGAACCAATTTGCCTGCAATTCTGCTTCTAAGATTTCGGCCTCTGATTAGGGTTCCTATCACCAGAATGTACATGCCTCTTTACCTCCTCTCTCCTCCACAGAAATTGTGCTTAGAGGTCCCGATCTGCCAGGTAGTCATAGCAGCGGTCTCCTCCCCCTACCAATCTCGGTTGAGGTTCGTGAAGAAGCTCTTGCCTATCCTCCCCAAGCCCCTGATGGCTTTCCTTCCAAGGCTCATGTAAACTTCTTTACGGGTGGTTCTGGCCTTGACCTTTCTCCTGCGATTCAGTGTCATCTGGCCCCTAGCCGTTCGATGTGCCTATCGGATGCTACAGGTTGTTTGGATGGTAAGATTTTGTGTGACAAACCTTTTCCTGATGGTGCTGAGGGGGTTCTACGCGATGAACAGTCAAAATCGCCTGCTGCCCCTGTGTCATCAGGCCCTCCTGATGCGCACCTCAAAGGTATGGACCCTGAAACCAATACAGATAATGAGCCAACTCCTAGTTTTATGTCACGTTTGACAAAAAAGTATGGCTTGGATTCGATCAAGCATGTGGGGGTTGTCCCTGCAAGCCCCTGTGATTCCTCTGGTAAAATTTGTGTGGGCCGGGCCATTGACTACTCCAAAAAGAAATTCTTAAGTGTCAATGAGGCGATGACTATGGAGTGTGAATCTTGGAAGCCATCAAAATCTCGGAGAAAGAAAAAATCCAAAAAACCCAAGGCCTCACCTGGATCCTAGGTTCTGCGCTGATGGGGCGTTGCTTGAATTGTATTCAGGCTGATAATTATTTTTGTGATGATGGTTGCTACTAGATTTGTTTGCTGGTGCGGTGATGATTGCTGCAATTTCTACTGCTGAGTCTGCTGCTCCATTTTAATGCTGAATCCTGCAGTTGACTGTTGCTATGAAGGTTTCGGTTGGCTTATGGCTATTCTGATGCTACGTACGGCTTTGCTGCTTGTTTAGTATGTGGAGCTGGATTAAATTGCAATTGGTGCTGGTGTCAGCCTAGTGTTATTGCTCTTTGGCAATATTGCAAAGCTGCTGGCACGGGGTTGATAGTGCTCTTGGTGTATCGGCTGGTTGCGGCAGTGTAGTGTCACTGCAGGGATGTGCAGCTGCTGTTGGAAAACTTTTGCTGGTGTTGGGGCTTTGCTGCAATTGCCTAGAGCTTCTGTTGGATGGTTTGCTGTTTTTGCTGCTGTTGGTTAGATGATCATTGCTGTTGGCATGTTGGAATAATAGACTGATGGCCTATTACTGCTGTTGCTCAATGTTGATGACCTGATGTGCTGCAACTGGAACTGGGGTTGGGAGCTCTGCCTCATCCATGGACTCCCTCCCTCTCTGTCCATGTGATGGCTGAGGATAATCTGGAGACCCCTGCCATTGTTGAGCCCCTGGGATCTGATTCTTGGTTTCATGTTGGTTTGGTGAAGAAAACAGCTGATCGTGTTCTGGATGTTGTGGATCAAAAGGACCTCTGCTCTGTTTCCCCTGTTGCAGACTCGGTTCCTGTGTTGGCAGAGGTTGATGCGGACCCTAAAGGGGTTCAAGTTGATGATGGTGGTGTTTCTCATTGCTCTAGTGATGATGATGGAGTTTCTCATTGCACTCTTGAGGATCCGGATGGGGCTGCTCAAGTCCTGGGTAATCCTTTGTGTGATCTGGAATAGCTAGCAAGGTCTCCTGATGAGGATCATTCTGCTGGGGCTTGCTCTGTAGAAGGGGTCGATATGTCAACTCCTGACTCAATCGCGAGGCTTTACCGCAAGTACTCCCTGGTAGATTCAGGCCATATTGTGTCTAACAAAGGGTGCATGAGTGATTCACTGGTAGGAAGTCAGCTGGGTGAGGCACAGGTAGCTTTCCAAGATGTTCTGAACTCGGACCCGTTAGCTAGCTGTTGGGTTGTGGATGATTTGGCTAATGTGGCTGATCCATTGCATTCCCATGAATGCTCCCCTGTTTTTGCACAGGCCCAAAGGGATTCGAATGCAGTTGAAGAGAGATCTGATCCTTTGTCCTGTGCCATCCAGTTGTTGACTGAGGAAAAAGCTTTTCGGCATTCTCTAAATTTCCTTGCCACGGATCATAGATACTTGGTGTTATTTTTTTTAGATAACTGCTGGTATAATTTATCTAATCAAACTAGGGATGTGTTCTTTTTTTTATAAATAAGTAAATTGAATTAAAATAAATGAAGTTACAAGACGATATTCTAACTCCAAGTATTTTGTCGACTTAGAGGTAAAACAACGAGCTAGGGTATTCCCCGAGCACCACCATGAACGAAATCATGAAATCAATAGAAAGAAAACAGCAAACAATATCCAGATGAACATCATCTAAATCGGCCACATGCTACCTAGCCTAAATAGCATTCACAACATAATATTCCACCATTCCCAGAAAAATAACATAGGAAAATTTCACATGCCAGCAGCATAGTCCATAGCCTGTTATTACTTGCCAGCAAGTCCAAAAGATCGGCTGCCCCGACTTCAGCATCAGCACAACAAACCCTCCCATACCACTTCCGGGCAAGCCATCAGTAGCACAAAACATTTACCAAGCAAAATTTGCATCAGTTTTTTTTTTTTTGATAAGTAATTGCATTAAAATTAAAAAAATTTACAAAACATAGCCCTACTCCAAGTATTTTGCCAACTTGAAAGTAGAGCTAACACAATGGGGAGTACCCCAAAACACATGAATAATTCTAGATCAAGACCAAGAACAGTGACATGGTAAGAAAAAAGAAACAACCGGAAAGAAAATCCGATCTGTTACTACATGCCAAACCGGCCAACAGGCAGCGAGCGAGGTCGGCATGCCTGATCTGCAACGACATCAGAACTGGACAGTTGATTTCGTCCATTGCGGGGAAGCCATGACGGCCACGTCAGCAAGCCACGTCGGCTGGCCAACTAGACTTGAGCTCCAAATCGGCCACAGAACCACATCGTCCACAAATCCAGATCAGCTTCATGACCAAATCGGGCAACTGCACAGTCAGCATATCGGGCGCTGAGCATACCGGCAATTTTACAATCCGGCATTTACATCAAAGGGCAGACGGCCACTTCAGCCTTACATCATGCCATTCGCAACACCAAACCGGGCGAAAAACCAAAATCCATGACAGAGAAAAATCTGGAAAGCCAAACATGCCAGCACATCAGGCCAACTTCCATTCCAGCAATCTTCTTCACATGACATTTCCTTCCCACCGACTGTAGCCTCACAATTCAGGAAGCAACAGAAAAACTTGCAGAGAGGGACCACTACGGCCTATGCGACCCCTGACAAAACTAATCCCCCCGGGCAAACATCATGGCATTCTGCCAGTATCTGGACAGGAACTCTACGCAATTGGTGGCACTCAACAGACAGAAATCCTTCATATCCAGCAACCAACCCCAAATACATGGCACGAGCATCAGCTTGGTACATCATCAACATATCAACCCACATCATAGGACCATTAACTGGTAATACAGCAAAGGACATCAGCCCCGGCAGCATCCCTACGCAAGAGCACTTGATCTACACAATCAGGCTACAACAGCTACACAGCAAGCAGCAACCGCAGCTGCACCAGCATCAACAACCGCAACAGACCCTACCGGGCAGACATCTTGGCAGAAAATACCAGGATAACCAACACCTCAGCACTGTTCAACTGGAGGAAAATGGACCATATAGCACTAAACTAGACTATATAGCTTATCCCAGAGGGCACCTGCAGGAGCTCCTGGATATTACCATCAGGAGTTGCTACCTTTAGTCAGATGCAGCACATCAGGTTATCATCTTTGAGCAACAGCAGAAATAGTCCATCAGGCAATTTTCCAACATGCCAATCAGCAATGATCAACTAACCATCAGCAGCAAACACAGCAAACCATCCAACATAAGTTACCAACTGTAGCAAAGCTCTAGGCAACTACAGCAAAGCCCCAGCCCCAACACCAGCAAAAGTTTCCAGCAGAAGCTGCATATCCCTGCAAGGAAATACCACTACACTGCCTCAACCAGCCAATACACCAAGTGCATTTTCAACCCCATGCCAGCAGGTATGCAACTCCATAGCATCAGAACCTCCATGGACCAACAGACAGGATTCAGTATCAAAATCGAGCAACAGACACAGCAGCATAAACCAACACCGCACCAGCAAACAAATCTCAAAACGCAGCATCACTGTAGCACCAGAACAGACTTCAGCTAGCCAAACCGACTAGGAGACAACCAGATCAGCATGCCAATCCTGCAATAACACCAAGAGGAATGAACACCATCCGAAAAAAACCATCCTGTGTCCAGCATATGCGAATGGATGAGCTATTGAAAAATCTGGATGCCCGCCACTAACCCATCCAGATCGCTATATTGACCTGACGAAAAAACTGAATTCCATTTCAACAGGACTTTAAGAAAATCTAATATAAGCAACTTCCTTTCAAGAGATAACGAGTCAATGTGGGGCTTAGAGGAAGTGGCAATCACCAACAAACGGAGGCCTTCAAAATAAGCACCCGAGGGACACTTCAGATAATCCTCCTCCAACGGAAAGGAAGATCTGAACAAATCCTTTATAGACTGTCACATCAGACCAACATGAATCTATGAAATCAAACAATACACCACGTTGGTCCTTGACGATGGACTTAAAATAAAGCTGAGTAGCATCCTCTCCAAGTAAGCACCGGAGGGCATATTGCAATGGATCATTGGCAATAATCTCAACAGTCCATTCCTCAGAAGACTGAAAATAAACATCTTCTGGGTCACTATCAATGACCCAATTCACACTGGCTAGAAGGGTCGTATCGCCCATAGGCCTCTCAATAAAGCCGGACTCCACTAAAGGAGATACATTAGAAATATTGGAATTGGAAAAGGGAGAACTAGTATCCACATCTAAGGCAGTAAGACCAACTTGAGAGCATGACTGGTTGCTGAAGAAGTGGCCTACTAATTTGAAAGTCCACAACAGGCAGTACTGTACTGCAACCAGGTGGGACAGACAGAGATGATGTCTGATCACCACAGGGAGATTCTAACACTAAAGGATAGGGGGAAACAAGTGGAAGGGCTCGAATTGACTCAGGGGCAGCAGCAACAGGGAGAGGACACCCACCCACTGCACCCTAGGGACTCCAATCTTTCGAAACCAACATATCTACTGCCTCCAACTGCGAACCCCTGGGATGACCCACATCCACAGCAGCGAAATGCCAGGTTCAGAATCAGGATGAGGCGACCCCATCAAAGGCTCGTGATATACAGAACTAGCAACAGGGGCAGGGGCCACCACCAGATCAACAGCAAAAGACTTCTCAACCAAAATGATTCCAGGTCTCTCAACCTCATTATGATCATCAGCCAAACAAGACGAAGGCTTTGGACGCCATTTAGGAACAGCCCTCTTCCTGGGAGGCTTACCGGCAGCAGAACGGGACTTCTTGGCCTTGCAATTGGCTTCCTCATGTCCAAGTAGAAGACACTTACCACACTTAGTTGGCTTCCAAGAGTATTCTACATCCACCACTGCATTGGAGTTGGACGATTGCAAGATAATCCTAGAGGGCAGAGCAGTACCCGCAATAATCTCAACACAGATCTAGGCTACATCAAGCCTCTCCATTTTTGCTATTCCGGGACAGAGGAGGATTGGCTTTCCAATTGAACTGGCAACCCAACCCAGTCATAGTGGAGACCAGAATTCAATCGGCACATTGAAAAGCTTAATCCAAATTGGGAAAGAATTATGCATATCCTTGCTCAGCATCATACCAGGAATATAACGTTTTAGACATAGGGCTTTACCTGCGAGCAACCATGATCCAGCCATCAAACACTGCTCCATGTTTTTCGAAGAAGAAAACCGAAAGAAGAAAAAACCATCTTCATTGGATGCAACGTGCTCCAGACCATAGCGAGACCAAAGAAGACGGGCAATGGAGCTAATCGCCCGAAAATGAGGAGGAGCATCAAAGAAGTAACCAACTATGGATGAACCCCACTATGGATGAACCCCAAATGCGTCTACCTTCATCAACAACCTCATGGGGAGGAGAAATACGAGCAACATCGCAATCCACATTCTGTGGAGGAAAATATTTCAGAGTAGGGGATGAGGATTTACCACCATTCTGGACTATTTCAGACCAGGAAGTGAGGTTCTCAATTGACAACTTCACGGGACTGGAAGAACAGATTGCGTCCTCAGCAGGCGAGAATGAGGAAACGGGCGAGATGGCTTCCGATTGCATAGATAAATCAGATGCGGATGATTGAACTACCTGTTCAGCCGGGCGAACAGGTAGAGAAAGAGGTGCGAGCTCCTGGAGGGATCCAGGAGGAGGACCCAGGAGACCGGCCATGGCCGACTCAGGCGTCGCCTGTGCCATGGAAACAACAAAGGCGGAGATTGAAAAATGAAAACCTAGAGAGAGATGACAGCTTCTCTCTCTTACTAACTTGCAGGACTGGGTGTAAGCTGAAGACGAAGTCAACAACTTGCAAAATTTGCATCAGCATCAGCTAAATTTCCGAGAGTAGAAAATAACAACCCAGTAGAGAGGGCGTCCACAACATTCCAACACACAACAGCTGCTGCCCGAAGTTGCCATTGGCTGTAATAACAGTCTAGCAAAAAACTGGAAAAAACCAACAGCAACAGGAGCTACTGCTCCTCCACATCAACAATGCTCCATGAGCCAGGTTTGGCATTCCATCAGCAGAAACCAAACAAATCAACTCAGGAAGAGGAGATTACGGGGCATCAGATTTATTTAGCCAACAAACAGAAAGAATCAAACCAGTACCAGGCCAACAACTTTACTACAGTTGGGAGAAACACATCAGAGAGCCAAACATTCACGCCAGCAAACAAGTGATACTCCAAAATAGTAGTCAACAACACCAATCCAGATGGCACCAGGACCGTGCTACATGATAGGCCTTTCAGCCAACCCCTGTATAAGCAGCTAGAGCAAAAAGCAGCCCACTGCTCCAAAATCGGAAACAAAATAGCATAAGAAAGATGACAGCAGCATAGACCTGGACTAGTTTTATATACTGCCCAAAGAGCAGGAGAATTCACCCAGGCACCACTCCCAGGAAAATACATAACACAGCTACATAGTGGCTGATCACCAACTGCTGCCATATCAGCATGAGATCAGGAAGAAAAACCCCTAACTTCAGAACCCGAGACTGCTGCATCAAAGATTTGCATCCAACAGCATAAATTAAAATCCATAAGAGCCGGCCAGCACTGGAAAATACCAGACTACCCAAATGGAAATAACGAAGCCCAACTTCATCAACGGGAACTGCCAGCACCGACAAGAAAGGTATATCAATTAGTGCTTGGATATCCATTAGATAATTTTGAGGCTTTTTTTTGCTTCCTCCTTGATTTTGCTTGGCTTCTGTTACCATCAAGCAGCTAGTGTCCTTGTTTGTGATGCAATTCCGGATCACATTGCCCTTCTGTATTTTGTGAATGGTAATTGTGGAGTCCCGCCACTAATTCATCCAAATTGCTAAATTGATCAAGTTGAGTAACCGATAACAAGTTCAGAACGAAACTTAGAAAATTAAAAATAATCTGCTTCTCAACCGGGATTAATGAATCAATGTGAGGATGTGCAAGCATTGATAACCTAAGGGCTTCAAAAGGAGCCCCCACTGAGGAGTTTAGACCCATCAAGTGGAAAGGATGAGTTGAACTCATCCCTAGTTTGATCAGATAAGTGACACCAACATTTGTCTAAAAAATATAACACCAAGAGTCAACATCAGGATGGCAAGGGACAACGGATTAGATCCCACTTCTGCTACTTCCGAAACCCCAAGGGACTGGGCAATGGTTACTGGGCAGCATTCATGGGAACGCATTCGATTTGTCCCAGTTGCCTTAGCTTCCATAACCAAACAGCTAGCCAAGGGGTCCGAGGACAGATCAGCGTGAATGGAAACCTGAGCCTCACCCAGTTGATTATCCATCTGTGAATCACTCGGGCACATTTTGTTAAAATGGCCCGAATCTTCCAGGGAGTACTTGCGGGAGAGCCTCACGATGGAGTCAGGAGTTGAAAACTCATCCCCGAAAGCAAAGGAAGCCCCAGCAGAATGGTCCTTATCAGGAGGTCTACCAAGCTCATCCAGATCACACGAAGGATTACCGAGAACTTTATGATCCCCATCAGGAACCTCAATAGAGCAATGAGAAGCACCATCTTTATCAAGAGAACAATGAGAAACGCCTCCATCCTCAAAATGAACATTTATTGGGTCCGCAACAGCCTCTGTCTGCACAGGAGCTGAGTTTGCTGTCTGGGAAGAAAGCACAACATACAATCCACCGGATGAAGATTCTACTTGGGCAGAGCACAATTCCATCTGAGCCACAGTATCCAGAGGTTGAGCAGATTAGCTCTCTCCCTTGCCAATATGAATCCCAGATTCACACACCAATGGCTCAACAGTATTAGCCAAAATATGGACAGAGAGGGGGTCAATGGAGGGAGCAGAGCTCCCACCCCTTACAACTCCATTATCCGAGTCCTGAGGCCTATCTGACTGCATCAGCAAGCCCGTGGAGGGAATTGGGTGTTTAAAAGATCCCGAAGGATTTAGGGGATCATTAACCACACTGGATTCAACATCAGAAGTCAGGTATTCAAGTGTGCTCGGAAGCACAGAAGCCCTTTGGTCAGAAGAGGTAGAATTGGTGGAATCAAGACGGAAGCTGATATTCTTAGTCCTACATTTGGTCTCAGCATGGCCAATAAGATGGCAACGTCCACAACGAGTCGGCTTCCAATAATATTCCACGTTTACCATCGAGATGGATTCGGAATCAGGGAATGGATGAATGGCGACGCAATTGGGGAAAGGGCTATCCACCCCAACTTCTACACATATCTTTGCGTTGGAGACATTTTCCATTCGAGCGGTTCTGGGGTCGAGTTGCAGAGGGACCCCAATGGCACTTGCAATCCAACTGAACCCGGCAAGAGTCCAGAACTGAATTGGAATATTAGATAGTTTAATCTAGATGGGAAACCTCTTATGTTCTTCCTTCGTCAGTGACATACCCGGAACCCATCCATTAAGGAAAATAACTTTGCCAGAGAACAGCCACGGACCAGCACGAAGGCAATTTTCTATCATCTCCAAGGATGAGAATCGAAAGAAAAAGAAGCCGGCATCGTTCCCAACAATGTGTTTGAGCCCATAATTTCCTGGCTATGGCTTTGACAGCCAGGAAATGGGGATGGGTGTCGAGAAAGTGACCAACCAAGGATCAGCCCCAGAAAAAATGACCTTGGTCAATAACATCAGGAGGGGGGGAAATGGTATCTGAGACACCATTTAGAGCCCGGGGAGGGTAGTATGTCAGTTTAGAAACCTGACCTACGGATTCCTTCTGGATGACGCTGGCCCAAGGGAGAGGGGCATCAGATTCACTCTTGCAGGTGGGGGTAAGCTACCTACTTGGTGCTTCTCTCAGAGGTTAGGTGGGAGTAAGTAGTCTAAGTTACTTACTTTGGTACTTCTTCTCAACGAGGTGGTTCACTTACTTCATTTAG
>JAOVVI020009273.1:0-13709 GCA_028571085.2 Nepenthes alata
ATTACCATGTACACTCCTTTTCAAATAGTATTATATGCATATGTATTTTATTGAATATTTTGAGATTTTGTTAGGTTTTACTGTCTATTTAAAAATTTTATTTATTTTCAACGAACACTTAAGTATTTTAAATAATTATATTTTTATATTAAGATATTATAAAGAAAATCATGAAATATCTAAGTATTTGATTTTGCATATTATTTTCATTCAAATATTTTAATAAGTACACTATTTTGTGATATAATAAGAGTTTGTATATTTTTTGAAGGTGAAAAGATTTTACATATTTATTATAGAATTCTTCAATTGACAAATAAGAATCATTATAAGTGAGTTGACATTTTATATTTGAATATGTTCTTATATACTATGCATACTTGAAAAACACACTTATTATCCACGAAAAAAAAAAGAAAATGACATTTGATACAGTCCTTAGGGTAATATAAATAGCCCATTTACAGGTTTTGAATTATAGTTTATCATCATAAGATTTTCAAGAATATAAATAACATATTTTTTAAAATTATCATGTTAATTAGTTAGTATGTGAGTTATCAGTCCTTAATTTTTATACTTTTACATGTTTTGGTTTTCTAAATTTTCACATATTTTCAATGTATTTCTTTTTTAGATTTAATGTTTTACAAATACATTACATGTTTTGGTATTATAATATTCTTCGAATAATTTGCATATTTTAAATATTCATATCTAGTAAACTATTCATATGAAATTATAGTTTTGAACATATTTATTGAGAAATTGGACATATTCATAAGAACTTTCTGTACTTTTGCTTATTTTACTCATGCAGAATTGTATACTATATATTTATATAATTTATTGAATATCAAACTCATATATACAAATACTTTCAAAACTCCTTTTAAATTAGCGGACATTGAATTCTTGTAATATATGAATAGAAGATCGATAAAAACATCTATTTGATTTATATTTATAATATTGTGAGTCATTTAGATTTTATATGATTTACTAAGTTTATATTTATTTGAGTTCCATGGCTTAGATTTTTGGGCTGGTGAAACAAATGATGTTACATACATTTTTTTACTATTGTATATTAAATATTTGGGTTAAATACTTCTCCTTAAAAAAATTTACAGGTTGAACAGGTATAATATTATTTCTAGATCGGACGGAGATAATCTAGCCAATCATACGACCGCTATAATTTATGTTTAATTAAATTATTTGTGATTTTTATATATAATGTTTGACCCAATTTTTGGTTCTTAAATCGTAACTTTTTTTATAAATAATTTTTATATTAATGTCATTATTATTACCTATTCGAACCAAAATCATGACAGGCTTAATGATAAAGGGAAGGTCAGGTAATGCGAGGGGAATAGCTGTAGGAGAAGTACCCGTTGGGAAGCCATTGAAGGAGACATCTAAGTGCCACCTAATTGTCTTCAGACAATTATATCTTTACTTGCTGAGCTGCTTCTTACTTTAAGAACAAGCAGAAATTAAATTCATTGGTTGGAATTCTTAATCTATTGAGCAAGATCCCCCGTGCTTCATGAGACGGAGAATAAATATAACATGAAAACTCTAATACAAAGAAATAACATGTTATCAATAGTCAAAAGTAGCCCCTTTAAAAAATAAGACATATGAGGCGTTCGAAGCATTTCAAACACTTCCGAACATACACCAAGTAATGCACCGGCAATGGACATCTCTTTGATTGAGCACGAAAAAGACAACGCGAGGAGGACAGAACAAGAAGGAATTTGGTTGAGGCTATAAAAAGAGTTTAACAAAACTTCATGTTCTAGGGAATATCTTACCCCGAATGAAGAGGAAAGAGGGAGAGGATTCATACAACCCATACAGCGTAGTGGGACTCAAGAGTTTGATAATATTCAAGACAACGCGAATTAAAAAACCACTGCCTAATGAAGTATGCATGTTTTGCAGTAGTTGGTTCCAACTGAGGGGCAACAATGCAGTGAAGCACCCCAGACAATGACAAGCTTGGACAATTTGCCCCACAGAAAGCTGACATTTGAACTACTTAAATCACTTTCTCAAACACTTAAAATTAGCACGAGTATGGCTTGAAGACCAAATCATAGACGGTACAGTGACATATAGTATTCATAAACCACCGCCTAAGGAAGTATGCTAATTTTGAAATACTGAGTTCCAACAGGAAGGCAGCAGGGCACCGAAGCACCCCAGAAGGCGTGGGATTTGGAAAATTTGCCACGCGGAAGCTGACATTTGGACTGCTTAACAACTTCCTCACACTCTTAAACTAAGCAATGAGATTCTCCAACTGTGAACAGCTAGGTTGTGTCAACGTCTTCAAAGAAGAGGAACTATGTTTTATAACTCAATTATGTCCTTAAATATTTGATATCCATTTTATTAGCTTATTTTATGACAGAATTTGATCCTAATTGAGTTATACTTAAGTCGTTTATTTATTAATAGTGCTCAATTGTAACTCAAGACAAGCACTTTAAAAATGAAAATGATCGAGCACATAAAAAATACACGCTCGCATTTGGGAGTGTGGCTCCATATATGACAAACTCCTGAAGGGTGCAAATGCACATTTTCCAGTAGTTTCATACATTAATTACTCATGAAAAGCACAAATATACACTTTTTAGCAACTCCACGCCTAAGGACATACATACGCAATAAACATCAACTCTACACACACATGACTCAAACATGAATCGCACTCACATGTGTTGCATTCGGGCTGGCATTCAAGCCAGTATTTGAACACTAACGAGGACTTTTTGCCAATTTTTCATTTTAAACTCTAATTTTTAATGACACTTATGAATACTCTCCTTTACCTTAACTTAGTCATTACCTTTTTAAATATTAAAAAAAATGAGAACTAACATAGTGTAGAGAAAAAAGAAAAAATATATTCCATTATATGTGATGCAAAAAACTTAGTTTTTTTATCACAAAATTCTTCTACTATTATCAAACACCTGTTCCAAACTTTGAGCTTTTGGGATTCCATTGATGGCTTAGATGATGGAGTTCCTAAAGTGTTAGATGTTCCCGAAATAATAAAGTAAAATCCAAAAGAAAACTGGACAGCATTCAATTACGTTACCAGGGAATAAATCTAATGAGTTCTTCCATATGAATCACTTGTCTAAAATTAGCCGGCTAAAAGTTTGCGCGCTTGTATCACTTGATCTATAAGTTGACTTTTTCATAATGAATTTATTTGGACTAACTTGAAAAACCCAAAAAAATGTACTTAATATGAGGTTTCTCTTCAACCATCACCATATTTTGTATTACTTTATTTTCTACACTTTATTTATAGTTGATATTGGTAATGAGAATAAAAAGGTTTGTCATATTATATTCCCAATATCTAAATGTAAATATTATTTACCTATATTAAATATTTGTATTATTTGTGTCTCCACTTAGAAAAAAGGTCGAAACTATAGTCAATTAGGATTATCCAATTTTTTCACATATCACTGCAAAAGAGATTCCTTATAAAATTGTTCTTATGTCCAATTCACACTTGTGCTGTGGATTGTGACAGCAATGAAGTTTCCAATAGTTGCTCTGAAGGTCACTAATTCTAAAGGATGACCATACTATCATTTATTATAAGGCCTAATCATAGTTTAATCTCCCACCGGCAGAGAATAGAGTCAACAATGTGACAGAGTCAAGAAATTGGTACTTTGCGCTTGCTAACAGCAGGTTTAAGATTGCATGATTTATACGAGAAGTGCAGGTTTAAGAAATTGGTTGATATAATTAACCAAGTACATGGAAGTCAAGAAATAATTAAGACTTACTATAATAATAATAATATGTGTTGATATATTTATATGAGTGTAATCAATAATATGAAATTTAATTTGATTACTTTAATAAATATTATTAATTAAAACTTTTAGAATTAAGTTACATACATCTCCTCCACCCAAGTACGCACTCAGCCATGCCCTTTCCTCCATGTTGTCTCAGTTGCCTCATGCATGCACGTAAGGATTTTGATAATAACTTCTGTGGAGAGTGAATCTGATTTTAAGAGGTTAATGCAAGGAGTTAATATCATTTTAAGGGTGGCAATGCGCCAGGGAAGTGGCCCATTTGAGGAAAGCAAAGTAATCAGGCAAGTGAAAATCATCCCCTTTGTCTGTAATTCTTACATTATTTTATCACTAGATTGTTATCCAAATATTGTAAATATAGTGTTATGACTTTTATATAAAAATCGTGGCCGTCTTAAATCATTTTGTACACTGTAAATGCTCATATTCTTGCGTGAACAGTAGCATGAACTAGCCTCGGTTTTAAAAAGATGGTGAATAGTGCCTGACAAAGGAAAAATCTTGGTATTAAACAGTTTTCGGGCCAACTATTTATATATTATATAAGTATATTTATGCCAATAAAGTTACCTTTTTTTATACTACGACATGAATACTATGATCTTTCGTTGAGGAACATGGTTTCAACATTCAAAGTGTCGAAAATTGAGTGTCGAAATTGCTTTGACTAATACTGAAATCTATCATTCCAGTTTTTGACTGAGGTGATAAACGACTTTCGGGTTATTTGTTTATACCTTAAATTAATACATTTTATCTGCACAATTATTGCCCTCAAACTATGCATTACATAGTTTAATTGTATATTGTCGAGTCTCAATTTTGACTTCTTAAAATAGTAGAAATGGAGCGATGAAATAGCTTAACGATTACAAAATCTAATTCTAGATTTCATCAATTGATGCGACGAATCATGTTTAGGCTAATTATTTATATGATAAGTAAATATATTTGTTACAATAACTTTGCAATTAATATTCTTTGATATGCATACTTTAATATTATTTTGTTGAAATACGATTTCGGTTACCCGAAGTTATATAAATTGTTGGTGAATATGTGACAATGAGCATTCCTAAATTCAGCTGCCGAAACAAATTGGCTGAGGCCCCTTTCAATCGAGTGCATGTTGTTAGGGATCAAACCGGATACACACAATCTAACGCAGTCGAATAAAACCCAAACCCCTATCAACTGTCATCCACTAAAATTATGAGTTTAAGAAATACAATAATATAAAATATTTTTCACGTAAAAAATTCTTTTCAACTAAAAGAAAAATTTTAGGATAAATTTTGAACAAATCTACTAAAAAAATACCGGTTATAAGAACCCTTTTTGAAACATTTACTACAATCTTAAGTGAAAAATAGATTATTACAGCCTCTTAATACACCCAATAACTAACAAGAGAAATATAACGAGAAATAAGAACAATCAAACGAAAATATACTATAAAGATTGATTCTAGAACCACGTACCCAACCCTGGTGAAAAACAGAATTTAAATTTGACCACAACTGGATATCGAATATCTTTCTCTTTTATCTTCTTCTCTCATCTCTCTTTCTGTGCGACGCTCCTATGTGAGAATGATTTCAAAATTTTTGCCCTAAAATGTGTCTGACGTGTTTTATACTGTGAATTGACGCTCGAGTACCAACCAGGCACTACTCAAGAGCGAGCACCACTGGAATCGGCACTCGAACTTCACTCGAGCGAGTTTCGAGCGTGATATCTTGGCCATCAATTTGGAATCGGTGCTCTAGTGCGGATTGAGCGTGAGTCGAGTGCTATCAATTTGAATTTGTGTTTCAGGCCTTCGTCACCGCATAAACACTCCAATCCTTCACTAACATTGTGCGACCTTCCAATGGCCTTCTATTTGTTATAACACTCATAAGAGATTAACCAAAACCCAACACCTATTTAAGTGATGAAAATTTGGGAGGAAATTTTCAGATATAATATTTACTATGTTATGGGTTAATTTATATTTAATACATTAATAATGTTTAAAATATTTTATTTTCTCGATTGAAACCTAATATAATTTATCAAGACAGTTCAAATAAAATTAATAATTCACAAGCTTAATTTGATAGTGATAAAATAAAATATATTTTTATGTTTTTAGAAATAAGATTAGTGCACCCCGAGTTTGGTAAAGATCGAGTAAAATTTTAAATATTAATCAAATACTTAATTATTTCTAAAGTTTTTCAAATATGTTCAATAATCATTTCTTAGCATTAGCTTAATTCTCATACATGATTTTATTAGTTATCTATGATTAAGGTGGAAAAAATTATATAAAAATATCACAATGTCAAGAAATATAAATATGCAGTACTGTGATATTATTTATAATTATCTAATACTAATTTTTATATCCTAAAAAATTTGGGTTATTTAAAGAAATATTTATAATCCTGTAAATAATATATATTAAAATATCGTTGAATATCATACCAATAGATATTGGGTTTTGACACATTCTTGAAAATTAAGTATCCTATAGTCCATTCAAAAGTGGATCTTGATTAAACCACGAGAATACATGCATAGCATATTCTCAACTTACCTCAAGGAAATAATGAGAATAATAATCATTTATATTGGATTTGATGCTTGTAAACTACAGGTGACAAGCTATTGTGAAACCATATAATTGATTGTTTATTAAATTTACGAGTATCAGTACCTTATGAATTATACACAACCGCGTTAGTGACGAATGCATTGTCATTAATTTATAGTAACATATAATATTTGAAAAAATTATTAAAATATATCATATAATTGAAATCTCTATTGAAATATGTTTGATTGAACATATACCCGCAATATTTAAATTCAGTAGAAGTTTAATTACACCTTCAATATTCAGTTAACTTATAACTTTTGAATCGTAATTACAATATATATTAATTATTCGATAGTTGTTGATTTATCATTTATTATTATTAATTATATATATGTGAGATATTATTGTCCAAGATATTTTATTATATTCTGATATTGTTATTTATATTTACATGTCAGACATTTGACTAATTATTATATTTTCCTAACCACGAAGTAGAAGAGATCAACAACAATCTAGAAGAGATCATATATTTATTATAAAGATTTTAGGTAGAGGTGATCTCAAAGTTTAAAAATTTTATAATTAGAAATTGTAAGACTCTTTTTGTATTTTATTAGTTGTTTTAAATATTTTACTAGGATTGCATTCCAATGAGTTTATTATGGATATTGATATTTTTTTTATTTTGAAAAGATAATATTTATATTGAATATTTTATTTATAATTTATGAAGATCATTTATAATTTGAGTTTTTTACATAGTCGATTCAGATCAGATCGAGTAATTTGGGTTCAAGTCATCACAAATCTGTTTGAATGATTCAAAATCAATAATAAAATATCATGTAGATATGTTTATCATAATCATGCAAAGAAGACAACAAACGATAAGTTCAGAAGTAATAATAATATTGCTCAATTATAACCCACAGAACAGATATTCAATCCTCATAAATAACCTTTTTATAATGTAAAGTATGGCCGCATATATTAAACCCTCCACGGAATCAAGAGACCAAAATCTCATGCACTTGAATACTTTTTAACGAAGAGGAAATAACATTAGAATATTGAGTAGGCCAACTATGAGTACTGGTATTGTTAGGCTTCTACTGCCTCATAGAAATGTTTTTCTGCTTCATTTTCACTGTCCTTTTTCTTCTCAAAAAATCTCATCCATTCCCAAATTATATTTAAGTTCAAGCCCACATATGCAAACACATTTTCTTAGCTCCGCAGTGATTCAAAAACGCGATAGAATGCTTTTTGTTTTTCCTTTTTTCTTCTTTTTCATGTTTGGCTTGCCGATTTCCTGTAGTTGAACAAACGGTGCTTTATCTTATATAAAACATCACATTAACAAATATTTCATCAACTTGTATTTGAACTGAAAAATAAGCTGTCTGCGTGTATCCACAGAGGCTTTGACAGCAGTTGATATATCAAGGCCATTGAAATTCATAATATATACTGCTTTGTGCATGTATTTTATTTTTAAGCTTATTTTTCACTGGCATAATAGTTTCCTTGGCCTCAGCAGATTTTCTTAGTTCAACAGACAAGTGACCTTACTCCCACTATGGCCCGAAGGTTGCCTTTTTTGCAGAGAGCTTATTCTTCTCATTAATCATGGCGGATGAGAGGATTTTTAATACCTAAGCCATGTGACTCCCTTTCCTTCTTCTACCCATTTACGTATTGATTATTATTGGTGGCGGTGGTTCATGGATCTTAAATCCTTCAAAATAATTGTTAGAATAATTGGGTCATAGCTACTAAATTGTGATCAAAAAACAACCACATTTACATAAAACAAAAAGGTTTGAATATTCAAGAGCAATATGATTAAAGAAAGAGCACCATTAAAAAACGAACACATCTCAAAAGATTGAGCTATTAGGTGAAAAATCAGGAATATTTTTATACACTTAACACACATTCCTCGAGGCACTTAGGCTTAAGGGGTGGATGAAACCCAGGCATACTCCATATTTGTTGACGCAATGGAATTCAAATTTTGACAATTCTTTTATAGGAAAATAAGATAATCAAATCTAAGAAAATTATAACAATATAGTAATTATGTAAAATATTTAAATTATAATATGTTAATTGTCTAATTTAAAAAAGATATTACATATATTATAATATATTTAAGTAATCTAAATTTAAAAATAATAACCTGTTAACTTAGAAATAATATAAAAATGCTACACAGCTTGGTGAAAAGCTATTATGGTTTCGCATCGAATAACCAACTCAACCAAAAATATTAAACACAAACAAGAACGCTCAATAATGATTTTACATCCTATCAACGATCATCGTGTTTACACAATTTGTTTTGTTGATTCAATCGGGAATGTGCTAATGTGGAAATCTAATTATTTAAGTTCTAGGATTAACACTCGAAGCTTATTTTCTGCTCGAAATATATGCATAATGCACAAAGTTGCCAACGAAGCCAAGCAAATGCTGGTTTACACCGGAACTCTTGAAAATGTTGATATTGTAGGGGCACAATGTCGGTCAGACAGAATGATACACAGTGAAGGGAAAAAGAAAGAAGAGGCGCATGCCTGTTTTACATGGAAACCCTTATGAATCAAGAAAAAAATCACGGGAGCAGAGTTTACAATAAATTCACTATGTGAAATAGGTTACAAACTTTCAAAAAAGAGTATCCGCTACACACCGAGAATGACAAAGAAAAACTTCTCCCAAAGTAAACAAGAAACACTCATTTCTCTTCTACTCTCTGTTTTTCTTTCTTCTCTCTCACCGGTAGTGCACTCCTCTCTTTTCTTTCACCCTTGGATCTTACCTCCTTACACTCTACCGTGCTCAGATGCTCTCTCTCTCTGTCTCTCATATTTTCTGCATGCCCAGCATGCGTATATATGATGGCCTGCCCAGAGACATTCAACCAATAGGCGGGTTGAGTGTGGTCAAATGTCTTTCATCTGCTCTGCCACCTGCCAAGAGCTTTATCCACCAACTCTACAACATGCCACCTGCACAGACGGCGCACGCGCAGCAGGTCTACCACCTGCTCTGCTGTTCAACAACTTGTTGCCAGCTGTCCACGACGTCCTCAGTCGTTGCCAGCTATCCACGACGTCCTCAGTCGTCGCTACAGTCAAATTCCTTGGACGTATGTGCCAATTAGCTATCACAAGAGTCTTCCGACGTTCATTGGTTGATTCCATACCAGTAATATCAATTGGTAAATTCTTCATTCCCAGTCGGTCAACACGTTGACTGGCAACCCAAAGGCGCTCCAGCATTTTCTACTCTGAAAATACTATTAGGAAATCCTATCTCGATTTCCTTTCCAGCCTTAGCCGGTCAACCTTTCGTTAACTAGATCCACAGCCATCCGGTCAACCTTTCATTGACCGGATCCGGTCAATCCCCCTTTGATCGTCCTTCACAGTCATCCGGTCAACCTTTCTGTTGACCGTTTTTGCTATCCGTTCGCCATCCATTAGCACTCATGTAGCCCTCAGACGATCAACATTCCGTTGATCGGATTCAGCTGATCATCCGCCGGTCAATCACCATTAGCCATCTTTGCCTTCCAGCCGATCAACGATGACAAACTAATTTGTTAAATCACCCATAATGGAGTGACCTACCGGAACAGATATTCACATGGTAATTATTATTATTGTTGTTTGTATAAGCGACCTCAAAAATTTCAAACACATGCGCTGAGAGAGTGAGCGATAAATAAATTCATCAGTGATAAATAGATTAAATATGATTGAAATCAAACTGTTCGATTTCTTAACTCTGACGGAGTACATTTATTAATATTTGAAAATATAATAAGTAATTATCGTCATAAAATTATGTTTGATTAATTTTTTTAGATTGGCCATCGTCGCAAGTAAAAAGTATCTTAGTTAGCCTAGTTTGACCTAACTTGGATTATAATTTTTTATAAATATATTTTTTATTTTAAATATATATCAAGTTTAATAAATTATTTCAATTTGTAGTAGTTTTGTATAATTAATAATTTCTTTATGTAAAAATTACTCATTAAAATATATAATTACATAATAATTTATATTGAATATTACAAGTTTTAAAATATTATATATTCTTAAATATTTATATATAAAACTAATTTTTAAATAAACATATTAAAAATAAAAAAATATTTATAGATAAATCCGAATTACTCTAATTTAACTTATGGGTAGTCATGGCTAAGGCTTTAGGCCAGGGATCTCTATATATTGCCTCACTCTATCTAACTTATTAGTGATGGGTACACCAAAAATGGGCTGGCCCAAAGAGAAGGGCGAGCGCCCACTAAAAGACTCATGGATCGTCCAGGCGAAACGAGCCCGAACAGATGGTCCTCGGGGGAGAAGGGCTCTCAGGCCCATCTGTCCTCACTAAGTCACTCACCGACATCCTGAGGTAAATCCGGTACGATGAGTTTCTGAGATGGCCCAAGGCGTCGAAGAACCCTGAAGGGGGCATCCAATGGGAGTACTACCATTACCACGGCAGTCACGGCCATGATAATGAGGACTGTAGGAAGCTCCAGACGGAAATCGAAATGCTAGTAATGGAGGGCTATCTCGATCGTTTCCTGCCACGACAAGGGTATGGCCCCAGAACAGCAGAACACAGTCGGCCGCACCGCTCAAAAGGCAAAGCCATAATGGACACCTAAGACACCTAACCATCATCTGGGGGGCTATGCTCGCAGATCTTAAGAGGCACAACGCAGCGCAAAGCCGCGACTAACGCGAGGGGGCTATGAGAGGGATCAAAACGGCCCTGGAGGCTCCTCGGCACGACATGCCTGCGTGAATGATAGGTTTCCATGGCACCCTCGTGTTCCTTCGACAATGTCGAAACAACTCCCAATGTAAACAAAAACTCAGCTTTGACCGAGCGACCCAGGAGGTCATATAATTTCAACAAAAACTCGGCTCTGACCGAGCGGCCCCAGATGTCGTATAACTAAAAACTCGGCCACAACCAAGCGGCCCTGGAGGTCGAACTTCAAAACTCGTCCGTGATCGAGTAGCCCCGGAGGTCAAACTTAAAAACTCGGCCTTGACCGAGCAACCCCGGAGGTCGAACTTAAAAACTCGACCGTGATCGAGTAGCCCCGGAGGTCGAACTTAAAAACTCGACCTTGACCGAGCAACCCCGGAGGTCGAACTTAGAAACTCGGTCGTGACCGAGCGGCCCCAGAGGTCGAACTTAAAAACTCGGCCGTGACCGAGCGGCTCCAAAGATCAAACTAAAAAACTTGGCCTTGACTGAGCGGCCTTAAAGGTCGTATAACTATAACAAAAACTCGGCCTTGACCGAGCGACCTTAAAGGTCGTATAACTACAATAAAAACTCGGCATTGACCGAGCGGCCTTAAAGGTCGTATAACTATAATAAAAATTCGACCGTGACCGAGTGGCCCCAGAGGTTGTATAACTCAAAAGCTCGGCTGTGACCAAGCGGCCCTGAGGTCAAATTCCGACAACTGCATCAAACACCACGAAACCCGAGAGGTTGAATTGTTAAAAGATTCCTAAGAGGACCACGTACTTAAGGCTAAGAACAATGCACTGTACGATTGCATTACAAAAGGAAAAAAAAATGACATTTGAACAAGCCAAGACGAAGAGTCCGAAGCCTTGATTCAGAAGGGTCAGGTTTTATTCATAAAAATGAATGAATAATATCGTATAACTTCAACAACATTTCTTTTACAATATTGCAAAAAAAGAAAAAGGAGAAAAGAAGACAGAGTGTCAGGAGAGCCCTTCTTGGCTCCTTGCTCCTCGAGCCTCTTGGGCACCGGAAGGCCCTGCCTGGTCCGCCGGGCTAAGCTCCGCAGACGCAAGAGGTCCACCTTCCGGCCCTGCCCGAGAAGGCCTAGAAAACGGTCAGCCCCTAAGACCACCCACGTCCTCGCTGCGTGCAGCGCTTGCATTACGCGGATCAAACACAGCAACAGGGAATCATGGGTACAAAAGCCGCATCACCGGGCGACAAAGATGGATCACATCCCAAAACTTGGCCTCCAACAGGGGTGCTATGTCCACGGCTCTCATCGAAGCCCTCTGCACCTCCTCCAACTAGAGAACCCTATCCCGAAGGAATCCGTACTGAATCTGTAAGAGCCTCCGAGCTTCCTCGGATGAAGCATTCTTCGCAATGGCCTTGGCGCGCCGCCCGCAACCGCTGGTTCTCTTCCTGGACGGCCCTCGAAGACTCCGCGTCCGTACGAGATTGGGCTATCTCACCCACCATCTAGCTAAGGCCTCCAATCAAACCCTGAAGCTGCAAGCAGAAAGACCTGTCAGAACTCAGGCAATTAAAGACAAGGCAAAAAGGACAATGGTGGGCCGCGCCCTCCAGGGGCCTCGGACTCATGCGGCCCACTCTCTTGCACCACAGATGCTTCCTCGGGAGCAGGCTCCGCCGCTATAATAGGCACAGGGGAGCCAACCTGAGCATCAGCACCATCGACATCAGGCTCCACCAGGACACCCTCCTCTCGCCTTGAAGGGCTTCCAGTTCACAGTGGAGTCCCCACCTCCTATGTCTTCGGAAGGGTGATCAATCCTGTCCGAGACGTCACCATGCAGATCAAGGGAAACTCCGGTAATAGGATCATCAATGGGAGACTCGATGTCCGAGAGCTCCACCACCTCTGTGATTGTCCACGAGGATCCTTGAAAAGGATCAACTGGCAGGGGAGGAGCAGAATCTTCAGTTCCCGAGGACTCTTGTAATAAGGACCTTCTCCTCTTAAGGAGAGGGGCAATCATGTCTTCATCACCTAGATCATTGGTATCATCATCATCAAAAGAATGGAACTCAACGACGACCACAGGGCATTTCGAGCTCTCGGCCGTTGGACGTTTCGAGCTCTCAGCCGGCAGGCTCGTCTTCAGGCAGTCGGTAGGACCCTCAATCCTCAGAGTCTCTGCCCTCCTCCTCAACCTTTTGTTCTTGGATTTCTTGGGCGGAGTTGCGGAAGAGTCCTCGGCCCTCAGCGCCCATTTTGCCTTCTCCATATTCTCATGTGACAGCCAGATGTTGCGCTTGTTTAGATGAAAGCCCCCGAGATTGACTAGCACTAAATCCGTGAACTCCTTCACGCTCTCCTTGTCATTTAGTGAAGGCTCAGTACAGTACTCGCGGGCCACTTTCCCCCAACCAGTAGGGATGGCCCAGTGCTCATGAACCCCGAGGAAGAAAAACTTATC
>JAOVVI020009274.1:0-13708 GCA_028571085.2 Nepenthes alata
CACTTTTCAGGAATTGAGGTCGAAGGAAGGGAAGCGTGAAGCTGGGCTGCTTCGGCCTCTGAGGAAGAAAAAGTACTTCGGGTAGCCGTTAGCCTTAGGCTTCAAGCCGTCAAGTCAGGTACCAAAGAAGAATTAAAATTACTAATGTCAGGTACATTAAACGAATTTAGGTAACGACTTATTTTGAATCTAGTTCGTCAGGTTTGGTCAACATTTTCATTGATGCACCACACTTAAAACGGAAGCTCGACTGACTTTTGATTCTGCTAAATCTAATACCTAAAATAACCATAAGAAACCCCGAACTATAGAGACAATACTGGGTATGACCCATAAAATGTTCCGCTTTCAATACATGAACTTCGAAACTAAATGAACTTAAATCCTTTTCTTTTTTCCATTTCATGAAAAAAGCTCCCATATCCGTATAATTCAAGATCATTTTTAGAGAAACACTGTCGACAACATAATATCTGATATATCTATTCACAATAATAGGTTAATATAAAAATAAATAGATTGATAAATTAACGAGTATCAAACCATATAAGGTTGCCTAATGAAGAGTCTTCTCCCCTCCTAATCTCCATCTCATTCTGTCGATTTCATGGATATAAATATCAATATCAAGGCCCCTTAATATCGATATCTTCCAATACCGCAACAATTTAGTAATATATACTGACTAATATATTGACTGTATTGACCTGACCGATACAACATTATCAACTTATGATTTTTTTTAAAAAGAATTTCATCCAATATATTTGATATCAATACGACTACAACCGATACTAATACTGATATTTTTGTCCATGGTTGGTTTACTATCATCGGTTCATTGTTCCCCTTTTGATCAATTTCCACAAGCAAAGGGCGTTTTGTTACGATCCTTCCTAATACTTGAGATATATTCTTATAAATATATTCTGTACCTCTCCTTACTTTTAAAATGATATCAACTATTAATAAAACCTAAGAGAAGGCGTTGGAATTCAACAGCAGTGGACAGTTTCTATAAGATTGGAACAGCTTCATGTTGAAGTTTGATGGATGAGCACCATCACACACAAAAATCAAGAGAACAAAAACCTCAAGATACGTTTTATAGGGGAGGTTTCAGCATTTGCGAGAAACTGCAGAGAATATGCCTGCAAATCTGAAAGAAAATACCTCCTTTTTCATGAAGATAAGCTCATCACCGTCGCTTCTGATACGTGCACGATCATGCTGGGAATAAACCTTCAATTCCCTTCCTGGTTCAAAATCCTTGTCCTAACCCCTCCTATTAAATGCAAGAATTGCAGATTTCAGGGGCGTTGGATGAATTAAATAGGACGTGTAACACCGGGTAATATGATTGAGCAAGTGACGATATGCAAACCTTCAACTTCCTCGAATTGGACCGACTTCACCAAATCAGCAGATGCATTATATTCAAACCTGAAAAAGATTTCAATCGATGAAATAGAAATCTTCGATAGTTACGATCTGCGAGGACTGATAGCTCAAACAACGATAATGTATAAATATCATGGAATGAAATACTGGGAGTATCATGCACTTTGGTTTTCGGCACAAGATTGAGTGCAACTGTGAAATTTAGCTATAATGGTTTAAATTTGAGTGATTTTGCAACTGTAATCCCGCACGAAATACACCCACTATATGATATTCTGATATCATTTCAATGATGCATTGCATGTCCAAAGCTACAAAATGTCGATCAAAATGGAGGAATTTTCTCACCGTTTTGTAATATAATTACTGCTAAAGAATCAATCCTGCATGACAAACTTGGGAATTCCATTCTGTTATCAGTAAACCTGGGAATTCAAAAGCTGTGAATTCAGTGAAGTAGACATCTCCATTGAAAGACTCAGACAAGGTGAATGCTGGTGGTTTGGTTAAAATTGTGGGGTCGGTGTATACAGTAGCAGTGATCTAGTGTTAAAAAGCTTGGAGGGTCATCGTTGAAATTGCAAAATCAACAACCGAAAGGCTTTTGAGGGTCATCGGATAACACATCTAATCTTCGTTCACAAAAAAAAATCAATCTCAGAAAAGAAATCAATCCTTTGTGGTCAGCGATCATGAAAGACAGCAAAAAACAGAAATAATAAGAATGCAGAGAGGCCGCATGATGAGACCATGAATGAGAGACAATAAGGGAAACAAAGAAGTCAGGAAGAACATGCAATAGTGCCAATTGAACACTAGAAGAAGATTTTAAGAGTTGAAAATCATATCCCAAGCCTCATAATTATTCTAAAGCAGATAAACCATTTATGAAGAGGATTAACCGCAGGGAATTGTTCTGCTTGATCCAGTGCATGTCAAACCAATTGAATGTACCTTTGCAAAGATAGAATATATGACAAAGTCACATATGCAAATATCAGCCAATACACAACAGTATTGGGCCTACCAATACCGCGATAAAATTACGATATATTGTTATATCAGCAATATATTACAATGCATCGGTCAATAAGTTCGCTGCGGGTATATCGATTGATATATCGGCCAATATATCAGTCGACACAGCCCCATCAACTTACAATTTTCATAAATTTTTGTCTTCTAAGATATCTGATACCAATATGTATTGTTTTATATATTTGATACAATCGCAGCCGATATAGATAATTTCATCCATGGAGGCCGTGCACAAAGCAGGAATAGAAAGTTTAAGAGTTACAAACAGGGACAGATTTACCTATTTGAGAAAACCACTTCAACTTCATAGTCAGGGGAACTCTTGGTTGCTTCGCCTAACTTGGTGGCAATTTCATTCTTTCTAGTACTAGCCATAAGTAGATCATACTCTGTTGGGATGATTATAGCAACAAAATTGTCATTCAGTTCACTTAAATACACCCTTTCCGCAGCTGCAAGGGCTATTCTCCTTTTGAGCGCATCAGTCTTGGGATCAACTATGTAAATGGCAAACTCGGTTATTACAAGAGTACGCCTTTTTATCTTCCCTGAACCAGTGAACTTCAAAACCCTATCAGCAAAGAGAATTTGCCTGTCACCTGTAAGTAGAAGTAAAAGAAAATTAAATCAATTGATAACAGACCTAGACAAAGAACAATACCCCACCGAAATCCTGAAACAGAGATCTGGAATGAAATATCTGCCTATATGTCAGTATTGGGCCTATACCACAACAAATACAGCGATATATTGACTCATATTTAATGTATTGGTAGATGCACCGATATTATTCAATATATTCGCCGATATTTTCCCCTTATGTTCTCATTCACAAAAAAGGGGTCAAATATTGATGTGTACTATTTGATATAGCTGATATGGCAGCAATAGATACAGATATTTTGATCTATAATCATCACAGTTTTCGGTGTAGCAAAAACATCAAAGGAAATTACAAGCAGTAACCTATCCTGCCACAGATAATCCATTAGTTGATGTTAAGCAAGACAATATGACAAATGAAACAGCTCACACACTATCCTAGAAAAGAAACAATATTAAACTCATCACTGATGGAACTAATGCTTTTGCTAATTAAAAGAAACAAGGTGATGCGGAGAAGGGAAGGGAAAGTAAGGGGGACGAAGGAAGAAGAGAGGGGAAAAGGGGGGAAAATAGCGAAGAGGACAAAGAGAAAGGAGAAGTAGATATTACCAAAGAGTAATAATGATAATCACAATTTCTTAATATTAATTTAACTCATCAATCCATCCTAAAAGAATAGAATTATGGCTCTTATATAAAAATACCCTACTCTTATATTAATTAGAAAATAAACATAATTTTTTTATAACAATTATTTAAAATAAAAATAATAATAATATAAAATATAATATTTTTAAAATACCATGAGACTACTAAAATTATAAAATTTTAGGAATCTCCAATATATTATAAAACATTGAAACAAATCAATAATCAAAATAAAATAAAAAAAAATATTTCTAACCTTAGGATGTCCTTATCAACTATTCCGGAATGGCTGAGCCTCAACCCCGTCAAGTAAAGCTTTTGTCGTCAATCCTCTAATCACAATGCAATCCTCCTTCGATGTCTGTAGACGGGTGGGTGGCGGCTATAATCTAATAAATCTATCAACTCCTCCAGAGTGAAAGGAACTCAAGCCTGGTGATGGTCGATCCTGTTGACTCTAATAGAATTCCAAAATATCTAAATCTAGTAATTGCAGTGTCTCCCTAAAAAACCAATCACACTCTAAATCAACTGTCCAACCCAACCAACAAGGAAGCATTGAACCTCTCTATGTATGGTAAATATAATACACTCATGTTAAATAGTATTAATTTTATATTTATGTGCTAGTAAGGTTGATAATTGTGCAGGTTCAGTTAAAATTTCAATATTTGGAGCATCTAGGATACTTCAAATGGATCATCTGGGGGGTTAAAATTACCTTTGTAGGTAATTAAATTCTTGATATTAAAAGTATAATGAAAACCAAAATGAGATGGAATATCAATAATATATGCATTTAGTACAACCCGCTGTAAAATTTTAAATTGACCAATGCTACGGGCCTACAATTTATAATCGGGTCTATGTCAGCATTGCTTTAGTTTAATTTGAACCATGGCATAATTTCAACAATAAATTCAACTTGTCTTTTATACACATCAGCTCAAAATTTATATGATTCATTATTCGCTTCCAGTTGTTTATTAATCACAATATATGTCATGAAAGTGCTATTCAAAAGTTTCGGATGGCATGAACACACTAACATGCAGAAACATCAGGATAAGGTCTGGTTTCCTCGGTTTGCAACCATGCACAATCTCAAATTAACATATGCCTATAAACCTATTGATAGAGCTATTATATGCATGTTGAGCAGTAGGAAAAATCAAGTTCTAATTTATAAGATTTTCTTGAACCAAGCATCCTAATAAGTTTCTTAGATTTCAATCAACTTCAATTCGGCCATCTATCTGTGGGTTGTAAGCAATGAAAAATCTTAGTTTAGCGCCAATCATGTGTCACTGTGTCATCCAAAAGTGGCCGGTAAAATAAACATTCCTATCCGATACAATAGTATTAGAAAGACCATAAAATTTGACATCCTCACTAAAATAATGTCTAGAACTCAAGAAATATTAGAAGTTTACTACAAGGGATGAAGTGGGCAATTGTAGAGAAATGATCCACAACAATAAAAATAGAATCATGCTTTTTACAAGTATGTGGGAGTTTTAATACAAAGTCCATACTCATGTCTTGCCAAGAACAACTAGATATAGGCAAAGGAGTATAAAGGCTAATGTTTTGCTTCTTACACTTCACTAGTTCACATGTTCGACAAATACTATCTTAGTTTCTTCAAACTAGTGCAGTAAATCTGTTGCTCAACCTCCTCTACTATCTTATTATGTCCAAAATGGACTGATAGGTCACTTGTATGAACTTCCTAGGCTATGAAATCTCAAACATATGTTCTAGGATTGCAAAGTTTATTGGCTCAAAACGAATATTCATCCTAAAATTGAAAACTATTCATAGTATCTGGCTATCTATTCTGTAAAGCTAGAAAGAATAAGCCAAAGTAACACAAGACTTATATTCTTCTTACAGTCTCTCAAATCCAATAGCCTGAACTTGAATGACAGACAATAAGGAGACTCGACATCTTAAGGCATTTGTCGTTTGATTTTCAACTCCTTTAACATAAGACGAATGAATATGATTGCAAATATTTAACCCGACAACCATACCGATGATTTAATTTTTTTTGAGAGCAAAGAAAACAATGAATCTCATTATCAGAATAAAAGACAAACACCTGAGATAACAAATAATATAACCGGTAGCGTAAGACCCACACAATTGTGTACAACTCATTATAATTCAAGTGTCGTTTCTTAGCATCATTTAACTTAATAGCGCTTTTGGCTAAGAACTCCACCTATTTCTTCGTCTGATGCATCACACTCCACCTCAAATACCTTAAATAAGTCTAAGAGCCACATGACAAGGGCCGTTGTTATCATCTTTGTTGTACTCTTAAAAGCTTTAATAGTATCAGAAGACTAATGGATTTTTTTTTTTCAGACACTCGGTGAAAGGAGCCGTAATCATACTAAATCCCTTAATCAACCAATGATAAAAAGTAGCTAAATTGTGAAAACTTCATATGTAGATTTGGGTTTAGGCCAATCTACGATCACCTAAATTTTTGCAGGGTTAGCAGAGACCCTGTCAAAGAAAACTATAAAGTCTAGGAAACCAACCCAATATGAAAATAAGGAAAATTTTTAATATTACAAATAGATTCTCCTTCGTAAGGGTAATGTAGACTCGTGTAAGATGATCTAAGTGTTGTTCATTAGTCTTATTAAAAATAAAGATGCCATCAAGATAGACCACTAGAAACTAGCCCATAAAGGCTATAAAGTTTAAGTTATGACCCTCATAAATGTATTGGGTACATTGGATGGCTCAAAAGATATGACCAACTACTCATAAAAGTAATCCTCTGTCTTGAAAGTCGCCTTCCACTCATCCCACGGGCGAATCATAATCTGGTGGTAACCACATCTTAAATCGATCTTAGAGAAGATTTTAACATTAGCAATCATATCTAACATATCATTAAATCTAGGGATAGAAAACAGCAATTCACAGTAATATTGTTGGTCGATCTACTATTCATACACATTCTACGATTCATCTTTCTTGGGTGTCAAGAGAGATGATGCCGCATATAGACTCATGCACTCTCGAATAAATTCCTAGTGAAGGAGTTCCCTTACTTGCCTCTAGAGCTAAGCATGCTCAGTGAAATTCATCCTATGATAAGGTAAATTTAGAAGAAGTATCAGTGACAAAGTCAACGGCATATTGAATGTTATATAAAGGTAGTAAATGATTTAGAATGTCCTCAAAAAAGACATGTTGAAAGTTCTAGAGGATCTAATGGGGCTCATCAAGTATCGACACGGGAGAATTTGAAAGGACTTCTAGAACAACAACAGGTGAATAAAAATCGGAGTCTAGGCTAGAGAAAATAGCTTTAATGCAATCCAAGAAAGTGTCATTATTATTACCATCCAAGTCATCAAACTCCTTTAGCTTGGGTTTATAAAATTGTTCTTCAAGTGGTTTCTCCTTGTACATTCCGTCTTACCCTCCAATGAGTAGGCTTTACTCTGATATTTGAAGAAACATGTCCCAAACTTTTAAAATTAAAGAACTATAATTTAAAATTTTTTCTAGGAGTTTCAATATCCTTTCCTCTATTTTCTCTCGCGGGGGTATTGTAGATGGTGGAGATCTTAAGATAGACTTAGGGATTATGGTTAAGGCATTCTATTTTTAGGGACGATTGTTGCCATATTTTCCATAAAGTGCTCTAGTAACTAAGTCATAATCTCGGACCAAATTATACTCGTGGTCCAGAGCGGTAACACCCCTAAGGGCAAGCTCTCTCCTAAGATCCTTATATAGACATTATCGAAATCTACTCAATGTCAAAACTTCACCCTTAATTATATAACATCTCTTTCGAAACTTATCAAGTTGAATCACATACTTAATCATAGACTAATTACCTTGCAGAAGGACATTCCACTAGTTTAATAAGTTGCAACGATATGAGTGAGATATATATTTCTTCAGAAGGCATTGTTTTATCTCATCCCAACTGATAGAAGTTGCCTAGCACCTAATAAGAAAGCCCTTAACACTTTTCCAAAATAGTTAAGCATTTTTTATCAACTTAAGGCTAACAAACTAAACTTTTCTATCTTCAAACATACCATACCGCCCAAAAAAATAATCCATAACCCGAACCCATTGAAAAAAAATTCAAAGGTCTAAGCAATCATAAAATAGGGGAGTCTAACTTGATATTTCTAAAGAATTGTTTGTCTCACTCTCGATTCTAATATCGAGACCTGTAGTCATATTTATAAGGTATCCGACTATCTTACCTATGTCAATTGTTCTTATTACAAGACACATCAAAAGTGTTAAAATCTGAATATTAAGGTCCTATTTCTAAAATGGCAATTTGATTGGATAGATCCAAATTTGTCTGATGGACAATGGTCAGGTTAGCTTGGATGGCCATCATGTGATTTTGTAATTATTATTGATTGGTGGCTAATTGGGCTAACTGTTGATTTAATACTTCAAATTGATAAGAATCCATGACTACGTCAATGTTGTTATAGGAAACAATACAGCCACTACTCAAGTGTTTATAACACCGATATGACTAATGTAGGTAAGATCAATGAATAATCAGGGCATTCGAATGTATATAAATGCAAGCCAAACATAAAAATATTTTGGAAATTCGCATGATTCAAATAATACAGACAAGTATTGTTAATCTACTAAAATGATAAAGTAAGGATCAATTGCAATGCTACAATATATCTACATAAAGGTAGTTATTGGAAGTTAAATAAGTAAAAGAAAAGGCCTTTTCTCATTATTGTTGTTTCTTTTGGCAAAGGAAATATGGTAGAGTAACAAAATTATAGGAATAGGTAAAAGGATTATTTTTATAATGAATAAAATTACATACTTAGATAAACTTAAATACTATAAGAGAAAAGTAAAAAAATATTACTAAAAATAAAATGTAAAGAACGTGCCTAATCATGCAAAATAATCTGAACCAATTGCATGCGGATCAAAGGACATCGTGTGCTGATGGACTGTGGACTTAAAGAAGCTTGCGTCAACTTAGTCTTTTGTGTGATAGTTTAGTGTCGGGCATGGATAATAGGTCTAACAATCCAACCAATCATTGCTGCTTAATAAAACAACATGAGATCTCTCTCTCACTCTCTTGACCCAATATCAACGTGGCCACTTATCTAACTGGCATATAAAACAAAGCAACTCTAACTGCTTTTCAGAATCACAAAGGCAAGAGCGCGTGCACAGACACACACGCATGCACACTGTGTTCCTCTCACTCTCTCTCTCTTTGTTTATCTCTCTCTCCTCACTCTGTTAACATAAATACTGCTGGCAAAGATGGAACACAACAAGAAGGCCTCAATCTCCAAATTTCAAGCCTCTCTCCCTCTTTTTTGATATATATTCTCTTGCTCCCGGCTTGGTTGATTGACAAATCAAAGGTAAGGAAAGGGTGTCAGTTAGAGCTTTTAGGATCATAAGGAATAAAGATGATGTGGAGGCTATTGTTTTGGGTTTGGGTTATGGCTCCAGAGGTTTGATGCAGGGGGTTTGTGTTTCGGGTGTTTTGACTTGGATTTGTAAACTCTCAAACTTGTTTTTTTCTTTTTTTCATCTTTAACAACAGAACTACAGAATTTTTTTTTAATCTTCTACCTCCTTCAACAATGAATTCTGAAAAGGAATTTTCTCATAATACCTTTTTCTACCACCTCTTTAAAACACACTTTTTCACTGCAATGTATGAACAGTAGGATTTTGGTGATTGGGGGTATCACGGTGAGGCAGTGATTACATGGGTTTCTAGCAAGATGGTGGCTTAGGTTTTCAGCAAGATGGTAATGATGTTAGGTGAGGCAATGGGTTGGCTTCACATACCGTGAAAATGAAATGGTGTAAAATCAAAAGACTTTGAACAAAAAAATAAAAAAAAAAAGGAAAAGAAAACTGTATCTGATACCAAATTTAACGTAGGGAAGGGAAAGGGAAAGCAAGAGAGAGGAAGGAAGAACAGAAAGAAAAAGAGGGAGAAACAGAAAAGAGAATGGAAAAGAGGGATAACCAAAGATTATTAGAGAGAATGAAGTACAATCACAATTTCTTGATATTAATTCAACTCATTAATCCATCCTGAAATAATAGAGTTAGGTCTTTTATATAGAGATATTTTACTCATAGATTAATTAAAAACGAAACATAATTTTCTAATTAATAGTAACTCAAATGAGAAAATAATAAAATATAATATAATATTCTTAAAATATTATAGGACTATTAAAATTATAAAATCTTGAAAATCTTTAAGATATTATAAAATATGGAAATAAATCAATAATCAAAATTAAATAAAATAAAATTTTTCTAATTTTGGGATATCTGCATCACAAAGAATGATAAATCAATTTAACATATCTATCAAAACTGATTAATATATTAGTTGTAGCACTCCAATCATCTAAATACAACTTATTCCCCATCAATGCTTAAGATCATTCTTACTTTTTGGCAGAACTAAGCACTTCCTACTGACAATTAGCAGTTTCAGCTACAGCATCAAATATTTTTTAAACCCCAAATTATGCCAACTTGACAAACTGTAACAGAACTAGTTTTATAAAGTGACCGTACTATCACAAGTTGTGAATTTGACCAGTACTATACTAGAAACGAATCAAAACAGAAGCAAAATAAACATCAAGAGAGTCTTATAATCCAACAACTTCTGTTTTTCTCTTTTCTATTTAATTTTACCCGCCATTTCACTATGTGTAATGTCCTCCAATGAAATAAGATTGCAACAGCTGCTGCACACAATGTTGCACCGAGTGACAAACCACCTTCATTATCGCCTCAGGATCTCGTACATTGAGCCATCTAGTACTGTCGAATCTATCCTCTACATGACCAGTGGAAAACAGCTTTCAACAACTATTCATAAAGTATTGTTCATCTAAAGTTTTAAAATAAGTCAATAACGTCATATTTTCTAGCAAATTCCATATTCTAGGTAAGGAAGGTAGCCAAGCACAATAGTAAGTTGCTTATAGCATTGATGAAGGCTACAAACCACAAAACTATCCCTCCAGAATGCATGATAAACCCTCTAAAGACCCTGCAATGCTAAACCTCCTTGCACTAGGCCACCATTTCTTTTGTTTATTCCATAGAACTTCAAGTTTACAATCCAAACTCTCCTCAGTTTAAAGTTTAGAAGAATTTGGAACTTTTTTCTTCATCTAAAGCTGCTGGCTTGTCATCATTTTTACTTCCGTCTAGAGGTCTCCTCCCAATCTTCATCTTTCCAAGTGTTTTTTCCTTCTTTAGAATACATCACCATGGCCATCCAATTTCTTCCTTTCATGATTGTTTCATAACTTTCAACCTTTTGTTCTACGTTCATGCCTTTTCCTTCTTGCTGTCCTTGTCATCAACTCCCACCATTGCACTGTCACCAAACACCGCTACAGTTATTATCCATTCAAGCTACTGCCCTTCTTTTACGTGTACTAGTACCCTTTCTACCAGCTACCTGTCACCTTGATAAACATTCCAACATTCACTTAAATTTCACCAGCACTCATATTACTGGCAATCACTCGGACTTTCAATTGAGTCCTCTACATATCCAGATAGTATCAGATTTGTCTTTTTGAAGATTTCGGATCCACACCTCTGCTTTGAATTTTCTGAACTTTAGTCAACATTGAAGCTTCCTTATTCTCATTTCTTGCCGTCTCGTCCTTTTGGTTGAAATACAAACCAACTTCCCTTGAACCTTTCTGACTATCAAGCTCTGTTTGGACAGCCTTATCCACAATTTGGCCTTCAAATCAAAGTTTTTTTTTTTGTCCAGGAATAACACTGATCCCATAAGCTGTTCTACGGAACAATTTGGTCAGTCTTTTGTTTCATCAATGATGACAAAACTGCATTCATATTTTTTTGGCAAGCTGACCAAAAGTTTCCTTAACACTATCAACATATTTTTTGGGAAAGCTAGTCAGAATTTTCTTAATGATTTTAAAATATCTTCATCATAAAGTTTCAATAGATTTGCAAATTCAACAACTCTGGAAAGTAATCTTTCAGTCTCTGACTCATGAGCTTTCAGGTTCTCGAATCTCCTCCTCAATGACGCAAGCTCACAGCTTCCTGTCTCACACTCCTTGTTAACTTCAAAGCCTTGGCATCCATTCAATCTTCTTCCAATGTATTGCTCTGTACAGCACACAATATGTCTCCATTCTTGGGCTGGATAAAACCAAATTCAACATAACTCCATAAATTCTGGGATGGCAGCGATGTCTATGTTGAGACAAAAGGCCGGTTGGACAGGAATACACACAAACACACAAAGAGAGAAAGAGGAGGAAACATAAGTTTTACGTAAAAACCCTCCACAAACCGAAGGACAAAATCATGGGACACTTGATCCACAACAAGTTCACCATATAAAAATCGGTTACAAAAACCCCGAAAGAGAATATTTGCTACATACCCAAGACAGAATAAGAAAAGCAATACTAGAGCAAGAAAATTCTCACTTCGCTCTTTACTCTCTATTTTTCTTCTCTCTTTCTTCTCACCGGTGATACACTCCACTCATTTTCTTTTCACACAAACTGTTAGACTTCACCGCTGTGATTTTACCGCCTCAACTGTATCATCTCACTGGACTTTACCGCCCTTGAGTTCTCACACTTGTGCTCCCACATCGTGTTGCTTGTGTATTCTTCATCGCATGTCCAGCATGCATCTATATATTGCTTTCCCTGGAGACCATCTACCCAATAGACAGGCTACGTGTGGACAATCACCTGCCACCAGCAACTCCGCAACCTGCCACCAGCAGCTCCGCAACCTGCCACCTACAGCTCCGCAACCTACCACCTGCAGCTCTGCAACCTACCACCTGCACAGACAGCCCATGCACTGCAAATCATCGTGCTTTGCAGAAATGGCGCCCACTCTTCAGAGATTGCGCATATTCCCCTGAGATCACGCATGCTCAATCAATCTTCTGAGCTGGCATCCACGTGAGCTTTCTACGCCCAGGTCCTCGGTCTTCACTGCTCTCAGCCCATGTCCTCGGGCGTTTCCAGCGCACAAGTCCGCAGACCTTTTCCTGCACACCAGTCCACGGACCAAACCCGCGCACCTTCACCAGGCCATTTTGCCTCCTTAGCCGGTCAACCCGTTGACCAGCTAATTTACCTCAAAGTGTATTCCGTGCGTCTTCAGCCATTGTGGGCAAACCGACCATTTTTGCCCAATCCTAACAAAATGGCGCAACTGGGCAAAATGGCTCAACCAGCCATTTTGCCCCAAACCTGACACTGTAGCATACCGGTAAATCCTACCATAGCGGTCAATCTCAGCTATACTAGTAAATTTCATCCATACCGGTAAATTTGTCCATACCGGTAAATTTGTCCATACCAGTAAATTGTGGAAAACGGCCATTTTGCCATACCTGGCAAAATCAGGCAAAACCGTAATCAGCCGGTCAACGCGTTGACCGGGCATTTTGTCTCCAGCCGGTCAACCTCATATTGACAGGCCATTTTGCCCATCCACAAAACTTGCCTCGCACGACCGGTCTTCTCCGGATTTCCTCTTCGGCAAATGCACTCCTTTATTTGCTCTCCAGAAACCCACTCGGGAGAAATCCTCTCCTCCTTTCCTCTCCGGATCTTCTCCGGAGAAATCCTCTCCTTTTTCAGCGGGTCAACATTCCGTTGACTGGATTCTGCTTCCGACCGATCAACCCTCCGTTGACCATCTTTTGCTGCCCAATGACGCTTCCGTTTGTTGAGTTACCCACAAGGGAGTAACTGACCCCAACAGTCTACATTTTGATCTTCCAAAATGATAGTTTTCTCCATCAAAGACAGGCATTATGAGTGGAGAATTTTCCATAGCTGCTTTGTTTTACCCGTTTAGAGATGACTAATAGCAATGTTATTGGAAATTTCGGCGCCCGGATACTCTCTTTCACGCATCATTTCACCAACAAATCTACGAAATTCCTAGCAGTTTT
>JAOVVI020009275.1:0-13708 GCA_028571085.2 Nepenthes alata
ATAATTTAATGCTATTAATTTTTATAAATGTCAATATCATTACACAACCTCGATAAAAAAAATAGATCATTTACTATACTGCAGTGTTATTAATTTTTAAAGATATTAGTATCATTAAGCTGTGTTGTTACATTAATTTTCTTTTGAATTATCATTTATTTTTAAAAATATGTCAGATACATTTAATCTAATTAAATATTATTGATTTTTACAGATGCCAATATCATTACACGGCCTTGATAAAAGAGCAGACTATGTTACCATACTAGGGTGTCATTAATTTTTCATAGATTACAAAATTATTAAACCATTTTGTTAGGTTTATTTTTTTATAAATTATTATTCACTTTTAAAAAACATATGAATTACATTCAATTTAATTTAGTGTCGGCTATATTTGTTCAAATTTTTATTTTTAAAATTTATATCTAAAAAGAAAAAAAAATTCTAACTTATAAATATAATATAATCTATTTACTCAACAATAGTGATATTAATAGATTATATGTTAATTATGATTTTAAAGATATTGATTTATCGAGGATCATATCGAAGGGGGATTATATCATAGTTCATAACACTTTACACGTCAGCAGCTTATTCTCTGTCAAGCAAACGTGGATTGGTTGTGTGGAGATGAGATGAAATCTCGCAAAGGGTGGGGGACCCACGCACTGGAACGCGATCTAATTATTAAAATATCTAACGGTCCATGCTCCTCTCAGAATAAAGTAATAGTAATCATCCATTCCTTTGGACGCGACACGTGGCGCATGGTTATTGGTTGCACTCATATAGTGAAATAATTTTAGAGAGTATATTTACCTATTTTCAGATATTTATTTTAATATGATATATTATTATTATTATTATATAGGTTATGAGTGATGCGTACCTGGATCCGACTTTGAACAGATTCAGATTTTTTTAGATGGTTTGAACCGGCTCCGTTCACTGAGTGTGAATCCTGCACACCACTAAAACGAACGATAGGTCAGCGTTATCGGCGAAAAATTGTCCCACCGAAAATATTTCGACGCTCAAGTCAGTAAGGCAGTCTCCAACAGAATTGAACTAAAAAAAGAGTGAGATAGAGAGAGTGTGTGTAATCCAGATGTAAGAGAGACGCAAGGCCTTTCTTGTATCTGGATAGTGGGGAGGCAGAAAATGGCCGCGAGGGCTCGTTTGTTGCCTTAGGGATTGTTTGAGGTTCTGAGAGTTTTTGGTTGCAGAGAGCCAGAGAGCTCGTTTATAACACTTAGATTTTTCTTAATATCCGTGTAAGTGAGCGTACAAGTGAGCCTACCCAGAATTGTGATTTTAGGGTTTCTTTTATGGCTGAGAGGGTGATCTTCCTTCTTTGAAAGACTGATGGGCTGTGGGCCAGAAGGAAATAGGCCAATCACTGTAGCAATGCCTCTAAAGGCCCAATGAAGCCGCGCATTGACGGTCAACATTGCGTTGACCGTCTTGGGCTTTCCAGTTCTTGGGCCCGTCTTCTCGCTGGGCCGTCAAAACGTTGACTGACCTTCTTGGGCTTCCGTTGACCTTTCTTTGGGTCAGCCCATTATTGGTATACCCATCAGAGATATATATTTATTATATTATTTCAAGGTGTTAAAAAATTTTCAAATATTGTCTGGCAAACACTAATTTTAAATCTAATAATGATTCAATTTAAAAAAATGTAGATATCGTGGGATTATTTATCATGTGTATCTATAATATTATTATTTGTATATAAGACATTGAGATTTAAAAAATAAAATTAAAATAAGTACTATATATAAATAATAAATTATAAAATAAATTATGGGTTGATGAAATATTTAATATTTTTCAGTTTATAAATTAGGCTAAATGTATTACTTTTGGTAGGATAGGTGGGCCTAAACCCACCTGTAAGGCCCAGTGGTCTAAATCCAGTAGAGGAAACGAAAGCCCAATAGATCAATAGGCCCACTTTCGATGAAGTCTCCATTATATTGTAGAAAATACTCTTCATCCAACTAAATTATCTAATATTATTTTTTATATTAAAATTTTATCTATTGAATTTAATGTAGGCGGACTAATATTTATAAAATATTAAATATGGAATTGTATTCATTTTTACCTTAATTTTAATTTTAAGGTATAATAATTATATTAAATCTAAAAAATTAAGGTTAAAAATAAAAATTTTATACTATATCATTTAGCGCCTATTGTTTCCTTCCAATCCCTTCCTCCTCTCTTTGACACACTCGACGAGGAGTTCTATCGATTTGAAAAACCTACCCATCTAAAAAAAGAATTGATTTAATTCATTTTAATAATATTTAATGGATGATATTAATATTTTTTTTAATAGTAAATAAAAATTAAATGATATTTATTTAGATTATAAATAACACGGTTATTTAATTAATATTAAATAACTTTTATTAAAAGGGGTTAAATTTATCTTTCATTTGGAGGGGTAGGCTCTCCAAATCCCTAACTTACTGTCACATCAGTGTTCGAAAACGAACAATCCAGCATCTGTGGCAGTGGACGCTGGACCCGCAAATGGTCTTCTCTTGCTCAGACACACAAGCGGGAAGAACGGATGAATGAAATTCTCGTCTTGCTCATTATCTTCAACTGGGTTTAAAATTGAAACCCTAGAAACTGATTTTCAAGCTGCATTAGAAACCTTACAAAAGAAGGAAGAAGATATACAAGAAGCTGAAACGTCGGTAATGTTGGAGCATGCTGAGTTGAACAGAGCAAAAGAGGAGTTGGATCAGCGAGAAAATGACATTGCTGCAGCTTTTTCTACGCAGGAGGAGTGGAGGATGATCTACAGCAGGCTAATCTCAGGTTGATTTCTCAGGCCAGGGAAATTGAAGATCTAAAGCTGCGTCTTAAGGAGAGATTGTGAGGTTGTCACCCTACAATCTTCACTGTCTTTGAAAGAAGATGTAGGGAAGACGAGAAATGAATTGATAAAGAAGAGAGATGAAGCTGCCATGGCTGCTATTGAAGTCAAATCCGGGGGGTTCCGCTGTTGGAGAAGACGTTGGAAAACAACAAATGGAACTATTAGGCCTACGAACCTCTCTGAGGAAAAAAGGACTTTGAGGATGCCATGAGTAGGGAAAAACTTGAAGAGAAAATAAAAGCCGCGGAGGCAAATTGGAGTACCAGAAAGTGCAGTGGTTACTAGCACAGGAAGAACTCAAAAACATGGGAGAGGCTGATGAAACTATGAACGATGTGCAGTGGGGTGAAAAAGCTTCATGCTGGCGTGAGGTGAGTCGGTTTCCTCTCAAAAATCTTTAGCTTATCCAGACAGAAAATGAAGGAGCGCAAGATATTGCTAAAGCAGCAACTGTTAGATCTCGCAAAACAAAAGCAAACAATTGTGTCTTACATGACAAGCCTAAAAGATGCAGAAATAGAATTAGAGCTCCAAAAAGTTGACTTGGGGGTGGTAGAGCAGCTAATGCAGAATCTGATAGGGGGCTGTGTGATAAGAAATCATCTTTATGAAAAGCGATCCATGCAATGCCATAGGAAGAACATTGATTTTGGAGAAATAACTATGCTTGTATGGTGACATAGACCAAAAGCCGCTGTTGCCAGTCTAGGAATACAGCCGATGATATTGGGTGGCCGAACAAACAGCTTGAGGCTGAGCCTAAGCTGACTAAAGATAATCTAAGGAAGGAACTGCAAGTCGCAGCTGCACAAAAGGCTCTCACAATCAAAGATGAACTGACGACAGTTCTTGGGAAACTAGATGAGCAATAGGGACAATGGAAATGGCTAAGAAGGAAATGCTCACAGATGCGGATGACCTGAAAAAAAAAAAAAAAAGGCTGTATGCCTCGCCACAAGAGGGTATTGGTGGGAGAAGTATGAGAGACCTGGGGATCAAGAAGCTCCAACTGCGACCTGCTCTACTTGAAGATGGGACAAATGCATTGCATAAACTCTCAGAGATAAGTAAAAGAAATTGCAAATAAAGCTAGTTTGTGCAGTAAGGTTGATCTTGACAGAAATTTCTTCCCACAAGAGGGATTTACCCTTAGAATAGGTGTTGAGAATGACCGATTCCTCATTGATATTAAAGCTTAAGTTGCCAGCCATTCAGCTTTAACAGGCTGACTAGTTCAAGAGGCTAGTGTTGTTGGTTCTGCAGACTAGTAGCGCCCACATGATATGACCCAATTTTTGTGCACATACAAAAGATCAAATTCTTATTGCATCATGAGCTTTCAGAACGAGAACTGATCAAATACCATTTATCTGTAGTATTGATATGCCTTCTGTGGCTTATGGGGATCATCCCAAATTTGACATGGGCTTTGTTAGTATCATGGGTGCCTTTTGTGGTCTCTTCTACTCATGGATTTGACAGTCTCAGGCTGGTGAACAGAAGAATAAATATGCAGAATGCAAATGCGTAGACCCAAATACATGAACTGGCACTCCAATTGAATGAAATAAGCAGAAACAACCTCTCTATTTGCCGAAACTGACCCTCCACAATGTTTGAGATTGGGTGGAACCTTAACAAGGGAGAAACTGACCCTCCACAATGTTTGAGATTGGGTGGAACCTTAACAAGGGAGTCACAACGTATCGCCTGAGTGAACACGTGTGAGCAGTGAGCACATGTAGGAGCAAACACTTGTAAAGCTTACTTCCATATGTTGAACACCATTTTTAACCCAAAAGCCCAAGCTAATTCATCATGGAGCAAGACACATTTACAAGCCACTGCAACATTTTCTAAATTTTCCATTTGAACAACATATCAACTAACACATTCCCATCACACAGACCCTATGATGTAGGAGCGCTGTTTACCAAGCTGCTCTTTTATATACTACTAAAGTCACAGGAAAGTCAGCTGCAAAAAATTACAGCAGAATAGATACTAATATTGGTTCTCATAAATTCTGTTTAAAGCTTGAAATGCTAACATATTTACATAAGCAGAATGTCACTGAATATGCAAGGTATTTAGACTGAAACATATTTACAGATCAGTACTACACCGAAAGCAGTTTCAAGTTGTTGCATGATGCTACACCATTTGCTGTGACGCATGATTAAACACCCTAAGCAAGTGAACAAATCAGCAGTCCTTTGAAACTATATTCAGCAAAATATCAACTTTGGGCGGGTCATCTCGACAAATTACCAGGTAAAAGCCGTACTAGCGCCTTATAATAGTGGCAACAGAAGGAAGCCACGCAGAGTTGCCCGCGCCATCGACTTGTTGACCTTCTCTTGGTGTGGTGGTGCACTGGCCCTTCTTCATCTTCGACTTCCCCATCTTCCTTCCAACAAAAAGTCCGAGCTTCATTGCTGTAAACAGACCCAGTGCCACCAGAAGAGGCCGAACAGCCCAGTGAAAATCCTCCAAATGTTGATACTTCTGCACTACCCCAGGACATGTACTAAAAGAAACAACTTCTACTTGAGCTGGATCGGCCAAAAAGGCACCGTGTTTCTCCCTGAGAGCAAATCTTCCAGGGAACTTCACAACAAGACACCCATTTGGGTGGATTCGAATAATTTTCCCTGTGGCCTGAGCCCCTCCTCTTTTTCGGGGCCAGTCAAAACGTGGGTTGAAAACATCTGATTTCAGCCTCACAAACTGACCCACACAGTATGCTTCTGCCATCTGCAGTTCAAAAAACTTGCCCTTCCACAAAGTCTCCAACCCAATAAATCCAACAGCTACTCTTCCATCACGGTGTATAGAATGAAGAATTCCAACAGATGAATGCTTCCTCTCTTCCTCCTTCAAGCGCACCCAATCACCTGCTGCAAAGCCATGCGTGACGCGTTCTAGTGTGGATGCATGGATCCTTAAGGGATCATGAATTCTGTGGACCCTCACAAGAACAAAACCATCTCGACTATCATTTCTTTCCAATCCAACAATTTTACCCTCTGGGATAACCATGCTTTCTGGTTTGCATGAGTTCGGTGTTTTTCGGGAGCGCACAACGTCACCCTCACGGAGATGATCCTTGGTAAGAAACCACTCTGTGTAACCATGGTGGATTCCTCTGCCTGAGTCCATCACCAAGACAGTAAATGGGGCCCCAGTTAAACTTACATCCTGTGCACTGCCATTTGGTTGGAGAAAATGAACACAAGGATCAACGAATATCCAAAGTGTTAAAGAATAAAATGAACAGTTTGCAACAAAGTAAGGAAGGAATCAAACAATTACTTGGCATATATTTTTAAGATAACTGTTAGGTAACTTACATGACAAGTTGACGGGGGATTCACAATATAATATTCCCAATCTGGCAATTTTAATTAAATGTGATGGAAGCAATTTGACTAATCAAAACACATCTGGATCAGGTAAAAGATTCTGAAGTTAGTAACTATCTATTTCTCGTCATCCACTTTTTTTTTTTTTTACTCTCTCTCTCTTTTCATTTTTCAGTCTTCATGCATTATTATCTTACTTTTAGCACAATCGACGCACCTGCAAAAATACGCAATTCTAACCACAGTTTTGCATGTCTGACACCCTTTGAATAAAAAGAAAGAATCACAAAATGAAAAAGAAATAGTGTAAATAATGTAATAGTGAAACATGATGACACATGTAGAGGATAATTAGAATGGTGCTACAATAATACCTTCTGGGTTGAAAGCTGAATGACAATTTGGCAATCTGCAACTGACAGAGTATAAGTAAGATTTTACTCATCATGTATGTACAAGAACCTCAAAAGGAAGGTTCAAACTACAAAACTGCCCACGGTATACCTAGGAACATTACAAGGCAGCACCTAACGCATTCCTTGGGGGCATTTACAAGCAGGAAAGTTGCAGAAAATAAGACTCGAGTATGCCAAGAAAATGTTTTACTACTGTAGACTTCATTTGCCACTGATGTATACCACTTTGACTTGGCATATTTATACTGGGTCATAACACTCTAAAGTAGTAAATTTTATGTCTCTTCACTCTTTAAAAACAATTATCCTTGTAGTCAAAACAAAATAACCAGACTGTCCATTTCCATCCCTCTTCATTTATGTTTGTCAAAGTTAACTCATCATCAGTTTTCAACCAATAAGCACGTGGTTGCCTTGCATTACCATTTTCATTGTAGCACAATTAATGCACTAAACCACAACTCCATAGACTTTCTAAGGACAAGAAGTTTAACCAACTCTATTTGAGGCTACTTAAATATAGTTCTGTTCCATCCATCAAAGGTCTACTTCATGACCAGTTCATTAAAATAAGTGTTTTTTGTAACTGACAAGGCACTGACCAAAGACCACAACCAGGAATGTTACAAAGGAGGAGATCAACTGATTTGGATATGGGTTCGATTGAGACTCCATGGTTTCCATCTATAAAGCATGGCCATTGACACGGACACGGATACGCCGACACGCTAATTTTTACAAATCAAAGACAAAATCCGCTGGTGACATATAAATTAAAATAATAGTTTATATATATTTTTTAGTTAATGAACACTTTTATTTCATAATAAATGTGAAATAAAAAAAATATATTTTTAGAATCTTATACAAAAAAATCATAGGAAGAAAAACGGTATGTATTCATATACCGACAATAATACAACTTTTTAAAAAAACAACCGTAAAACATCGATGACACTCAATTACAAAAAGTATATCATTTTCAAGATCCCATAACTACATTTTCTTCATTGTCTCCATTTTCATTACCATAAGTGGTAAAAATAACACACTCTAACTCCGACTCATCTAATGAGAGGTGTGTAAATTCTAACTCTCCAATATCATTGAGTGAGTCAAATGCATTTCCACAAATATCCCGCATCTTACTCTTCCCTTACGAGTATTGTGAACTTATCCTTGAGAGTAGGTGAAGATTGCTAAGAATGAAAATTAAATCTTCGATATATTCTGTAGTCATTTTATTCCTTCTCAATGAATGGACAATAATTGAAAGTACTCCAAATTCTCTCACAACATGATGACAAAGATGGTCGCACAAGTAATTTTAAAGCTAAAGATTAAAATAAATGCGCACTTGGACCATAAACAACCCACCAATTTTTCAGATCCATACTATAGCGATCACTAATAGAATCACTATTTGCAAATTGATTTGTCTTTGAAGAAAAATTAACACATTCCTTGTTGGCTTTAACTCGATCTTCCGGATTAGGAAATTGTATTTTCATAGATTTCAAACTTTCTTGAGAAATTTTCAAGTCTCTGTGTGGAAGAACTCTATTTAGCCATTCACTAAGCTATTAATCGCTATAATACTTTACAAATTTAATAACAAAAAATGAACTGTTAGATTAAATTCAATTTTATTTAATGAATGTACAAATAGATAATACAAAAATGATAAATCATAATACTTTAATTACCCTAGATTTAGAGAATAAGCTATGCAATGAAGTGGGTGTTGTTTTTGCTCCATCGATTAATAAGAATGTTGTACACCACATCATAGAATGTGGATAATTCTTCCATCTGCTTTTTTCATGCTTATATATTGCAATCTTCACATTTTCAATTATAGTATCCCACATGTCATACACTAAGTGAAGACAAGGCTTATCCGTATCACAAGCCCTAAGCATATTATATATAGGAACGGTAAAGGAAAATATATAATCAATCTTATCTCACCAAAAGTCATCTAAGTATAACTCCTTCACATGTTTAGCTTTTTCCACATCATCTTCTTTATACGTTTCTTATGCTTTACTAATAACCAAAGTTTGAAGTGCCGCCTTAATGAGTTTAAATCTCTTCAACATAACAATAATCAAATCAAAATGAGTAGTTGCCACCGAAAGTAATTTCAAAGGAATATAATTATTAAACATAGACAATCGTATGGAGTGATTCATAATAAAATTCTTGATAAACAAACAATCATCGAAAATGTGTATGATCCAAGAACACTCATCAAGTGTTACCTGATTGTTCTCCATATTCTTTGCGGCACAAATATTTTACAAGGCGAGATTAAGTATATAGACTACACATGGAGTTTAAAAGATTTGAGGATTAAATTGATGAATTAATGCCCTAGCACCTATACAATTCTTGGCATTGTCGGTTACTACTTGAACAACACTGTCGGGACCTACCTCCTCAATGGCTTCCTTTATCAAATTAATGATAAAGCATTTATCCTTAGTTTTTCCCGAACAATCAACTGCCTTAAGAAATATAGGATCACATTCTGTCACAACCATAAAGCTAATCAATAGCCTTTTTTAAGAGTCACTCTGCCCATCACTCATAATACTCACATCTTTCTCCTTCCATGTTCCTTTAATAGATTGTAATAACCTTTCAATATTAGTTTTCTCTTGTTAAAACAATGTAATTCTCAACATATTATATCCAGATGAAAAATAACCCACAAGTGAGTTGTTAGCAGCAAATGTATAAGAACTCACATAATATAGGTTCCTTACAGAGTGAAATGGCAAGCTGGCAAAATAAAACATTCTAACAATCTCAACATGCGATTGAAGGTGTGTCGTATTGTTGAAAGCTTTCGAAAAATGATTAAAAGATGTACCTCTACTTGCATTTGTCTGTCTCCTCCTTTGATCATACCCTCTCAAAACAAAGCTCCCCATTGAAGATTAGGTTTGGAGAGATCCTACACTGCCCAAGGATACTTGGTTGGACAAAGTGACCTTTTTTGGTGCATTATTTAGTGCTTTTGCCTTTGTGTCGCTTTTCATTTTTTGCATTCTTTCTATATCATTTGATATCACTTTTTTGCAAGAACTAATCCCCAAACCGGGTATTCTTAGTAAATGAGCACGAATCCTTATGTATGAATTTTTCTTCGTTTGATGGCAAAAATTGTATTGTTAAGATATATTTCGACCTCTTTCATTAAGCCTGTCATATCTTGTAACATACATCCACAAAGGTTTATCATTGTCTTCTTCGTCGCAATGTGAATGTGAACTAGTACCAACCTCAGAAGATGACATATTAATAACTTATTAAAGTTAAAAACAAATAATTAATATATTTTTTTTTTGATGAGTTCGGTAAACCCGACCGAAGAAGAAGGTCCAAATGAAGTAAAGGCCCAATGAAATTCAGCCCAAAGAGGTCCCAACGGCACAATAATTCCGGCACAGAAAACGAGCCCATGTGTCATGCGCAACTTACCCGTCCATCCTTATCCACGGAAATAGTTCAACATGTGGTTATACTATCTGATAATTCAACCGCCCCACTCTTCTATAACATCCCTTTTATTCTCATGGAAAAAGGGGCTGAAACAGCAAGAGAGGAAAAGTAAAAAAAAAATGACCGGAGAAGAAAAATGAGAGGAGACAGCCGAAACGGCCAAAGAGGGAAAAAAGGAGGAGGAAAATGGTGGAAGTTCCAACCACCATCCTCCAAGAGGCTCTGCCATTAATCTAAGGAGAGAACCCAGAAGAGAGGTTCCAAAAGAGAAGCGGGAGAAGAGGATCCAAAAGAAGGTTCTTTCCTGAAGCCATATGCTCCGGCCAAAAGGCCACACCTAAGAAGTCCATCCCTCCATCTCAAGAGGCCAAAAGAACCTCTCCAGAGTCCATCCTAGCAGAGGCTCTCCCTCTAGGAGATCTTCCATTCAAATGACCGGCCAGAACACTCCCTGTGAGTCTTAGACGACCGTACAATCTACGTATCTAATTCGTCCTTCGGTGGGCGCGCCTCTAAACCGTCCATTAACATGGCTCATCCACGCTCAATCCACCGCACATACATCCTTCATACATCTTTCTATACTGTTGAAAAGACATTTAACTTGAGCATAAGAAAATTTACGGTAGGAGCAATTCCCGTCATCCGCTGATCTCTGGTTTTCAATTGTGTTGTGCAAAGTTTACATTCAAGAATATGGAGATCGGATCCGCATCAAATTGATCAGCACGAAGATCCGATTCGCGGCCACCAAAATCCTGGTACGCAACATTGGCACCGTCTGTGGGAAACGAAAAAATGACCATCTTTACCCCCAAAAAGCACAAAAACAAAACTAATACAAATGCTCTTATCAAGGAGACCACCACTCCTGGCCATCTCACAAATATCTATGAATGAGACCAGCAGACGCTCTTTATTATGACATCCCCTCTGGGTTCTTTGCGTACGACATGGTAATCGAAGACTAGGGGGCTCATTCTTCAACCGCCCATGCTGCGACTTCAAGAAGAAGAAATGAAGAAAGTACCAGGCCTAAAAAACACACAGGCCAATTATCCAAATCCATGTCGGCTCAAACAATCGAATTTCATTCGAGATAGAAGGCTGAGAGGCAACATCCTAGCCACACCCAAGATGGTTGACAACCTCTTTAATCACAAAGAGGTTCATACACCATTAGAGGACAATCTACATTCCAAATCTTTAATCGTGACCTATTTCGCTGGAGCAATAAGCCTGACCTGAGGACACAGTAGGACATGTCAGAATAGGCCATTTTGGGGGCTTCCCCTCCATCACCGGTTTCTAATACCCAAAAAAAAAAAACAACAAAAGAAAGGCAGTCGAGCAGGACTGCTGTGTGAAGCAGAAAAGAAGAAAGAAAAAAGAAAGAGAGAAGGGAGAAGAGCAGCGCGAAGAACGGCAGCGGCAGCCATCGCCGGAGGAGACGACGCCCAGATCTGGAGTCGACAAAGCCTTCTCCATCTTTGTTTCTTCGATTTGTGCTGCGGTGTGAAGAGAACAAAGGGAAATCGTGAACCCTAGGAACGAACTCCATAATTGCCGCCACCGGAGGAAAACCAGTAAATTGAGGTAGGCAAGGTGGAGAGAGGAAGAAGGCACCGACGGCACTCAGTGACGCTGCCGTTGCAGAGATTATCCTCCAGAGCTACTCAGCCAGCCTGATTCACCCCAAGATTTCCTCATACTCCAGAAGCAGCACGGTAGCTCAAAGCACTCCAAAAATCTCTCGTAAATTACCGATCAGCATTTCCTCTCACAAATTGCAAACCGGTAATCTCCTCTCACAATCGCCTGGTCAAAACTGCAAACCGGCAATTCCTCTCACAACCGCCCAGTTGCAACTGCACTCCGGTATTTTCCACTCACAACTGCCCGGTCAAAGTAATCCGGCATTTCCCTCTCACAAAAGCCCGATTCCAGCTCCATTCCGGAGATTTCTCTAAACAACCACTCCAGCAGCCAAGTCAGAGTTGTAGCAGCCCAAATCCACTCCGGCATAATGGACCTGTGCCGGAATGATCTCAACAGGCCTTTCATCTTTCTGCCAGCCGAAAAGCCACTCCGGTTGATTTCTATTCCGGCGCCACCTAGTTTTGGATTTGGTCACTGTTCAGAATTGAAAGCCCAGATTCACTCCGGCATTTTGTTTCTCAGCTAGACGATTAGATTCACTCCGGCACTTCCTCCCTCACACAGTTGGCTCATTTTTCACTCCGGCATTCAACATGTGTTCTGCTTGTGTGGAAAACCAGCACCCAAACCAACGCCACGAGTAGCTCACTCCAGCATCAATTTTGCCGATTTACTAATCAGGCATCCAACCTGTTGAAATCCACTCCGGTGCCCAAAAAGGCATTCCGGCAGTTATCTTCACGCCAGTCATAGCCCACTTAGGCGCGCGAAAGGTATTCCAGCGAATTTCCTCTCCAACATTCCATGTGTATTTTACCGGAATGAATAACCAACATCCAAACCAGCAACTCACTCCAGCAGCCCAAATCTACTCCGGCACTTTCTGTCTCTGCTAGCCAAATCCACGCCAGCATTCCGTTTCGTAATAAGCCAATCAAACACTCCGGCTCTCAACCAGCCGGTTTGATTGCATCCAATCCAGCTTCCAGATTGTTGAAGTGCATTAAGTTTAGAAGCCCATTCGGCGTCCAGCCGTTTGACTCATGAATCATTAATCCAGCTCCCAGAATCGAGCATCCAACTCGGAGCTAGTCGACTTAATGCAACCAGTCCAACATTTTTACACTACAGCTTCTCAAATTCTCTCCGGCAGCATATTCACTATGGTGCTCCCACATCCACTCCAGAGGGTTGGTCACTCCGGAAGCTTGATCACTCGGGAAGATAGTAACTCCGGAAGATTGAGCACTCAGGAAGTTTAATCACTCTGGAAGTTTGGTCACTCCGGAAGTTTAATCACTCCAGAAGTTTGATTACTTCAGAAGATGGTCACTCCGAAAGTTTGAGCACTCTGAAAGTTTTGGAACTCCAGAATATGACCACTCCGAAAGTTTATTCACTCCAGAATTCTCATCAGTGTGAATCTTCAGCCCACCTCGGAGGTTTTTCACTCCGAAGATCATCTCAATCCGAAAGACTATTCAGTTTGGATTCTCAGTCCACTCTAGAGGTCTTTCACTCCGGAATTTCATCTCACTCCGGATTTCAGCCACTCCGGAGGTTTCATTTAGTCCGAATTTGCCGCGCACCAAATTCCACTCCGGAAGATAATCCACAACGGATTTTTAGTTTGGATTTTATTCATTCATAAATTTTCACTATGGAATTCTCTTGAAGCAACATCGTCACGCGCGCGAGCACAACAATACATCCTACAATGAGTGACCAAACCTGACACAACGGCCTTTGAAGACAGTCTTCTAGTAGTTTCAACTACTTCGATTTGTGCCGATCCCAAGATGTTACGCTGGGGGCTTCGCCATTCAGCTTCCACGTAATTAAGGCTGTCCAGC
>JAOVVI020009276.1:0-13708 GCA_028571085.2 Nepenthes alata
TGCATGTTACAAAATTGTGTGAAAAAACAATATTGTCTGATCAACCTAATTTTCAACTATATAATCACTTATTGACCAAGGGCCAATGTTGTGACAGACTGGATTAACTAATACCACTAAACATAACATCCGTCAACAAACTAAATACAAACCACAAATATTCAGCCATACATAGGAATCTAGCATACAAAGGATGCAAATAGCGACACTATATTCGTGGCTCCAGTGTTGTATTGTAAAAAATACAACGTCGAATTTAAGAGATGCCACTAGATTCCAAAAATAAATTACAGTAATCCTGCGAAAGCATATATATAATTATCAAATACACTGCGAAAATATAACTGTCAGAGTGTCATCAAAATAGCCATAATACATCAAAATATCCTTCCAACAGATACATATATCAAAAGAATTATCATCCACAGTTTAACAACTTATGATCTCTACTCTTCCTCATCAAGCATTAGCTTCTACTAATCTAAAAATAAAAAAAAAAGCAAGCGAGTGAGCTAATTGCTCAATAAGACATAAATATAAATAAGGACAAATGTAGATATCCTTTAAAATAAAATCAGAGGAATGGAATAGGATCATAATGCATATATAAGTATAAAACATGATCGAATGATATTTTCGTCACACATTTATTTTTTCATATTTTATTCATGATTCCATTAGCCTTCAAAACATGTAGAAATTTATTTACTTTTAGAGACTAGGTGGGAGGTTTTGATTTTCTTAACATCATAATTAGGAGATAATTAAGTTAATATAATTAATATTATGCCTAATTTATGTAAAAAATTAGGTTCTGAAAACATAGGAAAAATCGGCAAGCGGTGCTCGCCAAGCCCCTCCGATGGCACCGAGAGCGCCCGAAGCAGAATCGGCAGTGCCTGCCAGTCACTCAAGCATGGAGGTAGGCACTAGGAGCAAAAATGGCCGCACCTATCGGGTGCTCGAGCGCCTAAGCAGGCGCTGGAATCTGTGCAGGGCTAACATGCTGCGCGCCGGCTGGCGATATAAATACCCAGTGAGGGGTTTGACTGGGCATTCTTTAGCTTTCACTGTTAGAAGAGAGAGAGAGAGCTTGAATGAGTAGAGAGAGAAGGAAGAATTCAAGTTCCCTGAGTCCAATTCCGGGTTCAAACTAGTTAGAGAAGTGATAGATCGGGCTAAAGTAACTGTATTCATACAATTTTCACTCATTTTCTTGCACTTTCATTCCTTTTTCTTCGGGTATCCTCATTCTGATACCCAATTAAATTTATATTTTATAATACCCACGGTTTGAGCGTGTATGTACTTCGATTTCACGTCCAATTTGTGAGTTTCATGCAGTAACCCGCACCCAAAATCCTAACCTGTGCCCCCTTCGATTTTGACCACTTCCTCTGAGATTTATACATGATTTAACTTTAGAATCATGAAACCCTAACTTTGTAAACGTGGATACTCTGAAAAGTTAGTATTTATACACATATATTTTGTATATATCAAATTTATGTATTCCAAAATTATTGTGGATGTGAATTATGATATTTAACCACATGGAGATTATATATATTACCTTATATATACTCCAAAAATTATGTTGCATGTATTTATGGAGGAATTTATTATCTGAAAGCTCAAAAGTTATGTCTGGCGCTTGGTGGTAAGAATATCCTACATATTTTAAGTTTTATGATTATTTATCATATAATTGAAAGAATGTGAAGACATAAACAGATAAGATAATTATTATTTGTATCCGTATTATGAAATATAAAATTTATACAAAGCATTTGAAGGAAGCTCCATAATTTGATAAGTCTGATTAACCATTCTCCAGAGAGTGAGAACTTTTATATATGTTTATAGCAAAATATTCCCTTAAAAAAAAGTAAATAAGAATCTGGACTAAGGATTTGTACTTCAGATTGGGTAGTATTCCTTACATACCTTAAGATATTACAGTGGTAGATCGAGAAATGCTCCTGGATCACGGGAGATGTTCTGGTGGTGTATCTGTTATCTGGCCCTAGATATCGAGCACCATCCGCCACGGGACGTTAAAGTTGAGAGACATGGGTAGCACTTTAGAATGTGTAGGTACAAACACATTCAATTCCGCAATCGACTACTCTATTAGTTGGTAAGGTCTACTAACCCTGGTCTGTAAAGTAAAGGAGTTCATGCCTGGTTTAGAACGTAAAGAAAGAATAAGTAAGATGAAAAAGATAATTGTATTCCGAAAAGTGTATTTGATCACACTTCATAATTTATACATTTATTTTATGCTCTTATATCCTTTCTTTACCTTATATTGCATATATCGTTTCATTGCCTTTGATTTTATTGCACTTGCTGAATATTTGGCTCACCATTACTATTTGTTTCCTCCAAATGAGTATGCCCTTATGCCTAATGAGGTAGAGTGAGAGCTTAGGAGCCGACTAGGCTACAAATCTTGATGGAAAAACCTTGTAGACATAATTTTATGATTTTGTATATTGTGGAGGATTTTGTATTTTTTTAATGATGGCTATGTATGCTAATGTATGTGCATGATGATGGTGCATATGTAGCATAATTTTCGCTGTTTGTGTTGGATGTAATTGCTTCCGTAGGCACTTGTGGCTTGTTTGGAGACTTAGTGACATTTTGTCTGAGCCAACGTCATACCCAAAGTTATGACGTTGGTGCCACGTATAATTTGGTGGGTTTTTGGATCTTATATTGGGATGTGTGGTTATATATTATTCTATACAGGGATTATTTTTACAGGTTATATTAGTTGGGTGGCCGTTTTACTGCTAAAACTTTATCAAATTTTGATTAGGAAGTTGGTCCGTCATAGTTGGAATCAGAGATGAAATGCCTTAGACTTGATCTGAATCTTATACGAGAGCCTAGGATAGTATATGTTAGATGAAATAAGTATAGGATGTGTGACAGACCAGCTCATAATCCTCTAATGACATTCGTCAAAAATCATACTTAACCAAATAAGACTAATATGCTATTATTTATAAATATATTAATTTTATTTAAAAATTGGGCAGAGTCTCCTCTACAATTTGGACAACAACTATACATATAACCTGAATAATAAACCCTGTACAAGATATATAAAAGGCTAGACTTCAAAATTTAATCACAACTCATATATAGGATCAATTCAAATGCCATTACATCCATAGCTTCAACATAATAATTTGAACAACCATATTGGATCTAATAAGAGATGCCATCTAGGAACCTGTACAAATAAAAAATCAGACCTGTGGATGTATAACTATATCCATAAACCACCTGCAGAAGTATACTATTCCATAATAATATACAACATGCCATATAATACATAACACTTATCTCATATCAGTTATTTACATTCACATGACATCAAACACATCCAAAATTCCAAGTCTCCGAGTTCCAACAATCTTCATTTAGCTATTCCTTATCTTTACTCTTTTTTAACAGATATCCGCTCATTGGTTTTATCTGGAAGGGTAGACAAAAACAGTAAAGGGCATGCCAATTACTCATCAACGTACTATAATAACAATGACATATAATTTTTCATCTAATATATATATATATATAAAGAGATATATTGAAGGAAATAGGAGCCAAAACATGTACATGGATAATGCAAAAGCATAAAACGATGCACGAACATGAACTTGTGCACAAAAATCTTGTCTTGCTTATTTTATTAATCTTAGTTGTTTCTTCCACTTATCTTAGTCAGAAAACATGCTAAAAATTATGGAATAACTCAAAACTTACTTGTCCTTTAGGATAGTTTTACTATCTTAAGGAATCAGGGCTAGTAGGCCCTATCAGTTAAGGGAGCGAATAATCGAGAATAGATTGTGTACACTCCACCCAATCAATGGTCTTGGTTCTTAATTTTTTATTATTAAGATCCCGAAGACAGAATGATCATAAGTTCCTTCTTATTTTTATCCTGAAGACAGGATGGCCATGAATTTTTAGTTCTTATCCTCCATAATAACGCCTCAAGGAAGGTGGTCCACATATCACTCTATGGACAAAATAATCATCAATTACCATTATAACATCCAAAGTTATGCTTGAGAATATTACCTACTGAATAACAATCCTTAGTTCAATTTCTTACTGATTTTAACTTAATTTAAGTAACTCTGACTCTTGTTTCTTAGCCTTAATTCATCATTCTTTAAAGGCACTTAAACTTCACATAATTAAGTTTTTCAGATAGCCTTAGAGTTCTTAATAATTTTAAATAGCATATCTTTTATTAAAATTTTATATAAAATCGTCCAGTAAGCTTGAATAATTCATTAAATAATATTTTCACCCCATAACTCAAAATTTATAACAATCATACCTTTCTTTTCATGCTTTGGCTTGAGAGAAACGTTCGAAACAAAATTCAAACATGAAACACAAGCTAAATAATGAAATTTAACCCATAAATTATAATATTCATACTTAAATATATAATTAATTTATAAAATCATGAGAGAATTAGAAAACATGTAATATCATATAATAAATTTTAGAGTCAAGGATATTATAGTAATAATACCAAAATGAGGTAGAAAAAAGCAGCAACAAGGAAAGACAAATCTTAGAGTACACTTGCCATAACCTAATTTACTGCTTTTCTTACTCTGATCGGACCAAAAATTATTTGAAATCCCTTCTCTTCATCTTTTTTTCTCTCCTTTCTATCCTCAGCTCTGCTTGTTTGTACCCTAATCTCTCTCCTTTTCCCCTATTTAAATAAGAAATAGTAAGTCGGTGGGAGAAATATCTAACCGGCGTTTGAGCGCCAGTTGAGCGGGCCTCGGGCGCACCATTACTGGAAATCGTGTTTGAGCACGCTTTGAGCGTGCTTCGGGTACGATCGCCACTAGAATTGGTGCCTCTAATTTTGCTCAGCCTCCACCGAGCGCAGCACCTATCTTCCTTCAACTATATTCTAATCTCCATTTTCTCAAATCCATTTATCATGAATTTAACTATATTAGCTTAATTACTAGAATTTACTATGTGTTAGAAATCTGTGCTTTACAATCCTTCCCTACTTATAAAGTTTCATCCTCAAAATTTAAGGAACATCAAAATCTCAACAACAACGGATAATCCCTTCGGATTTCTTTCTTGCGTTCTCAAGACAGATATTTGATGAGAAGATCTTTCCTAAAAAACCTTAACCATTTGAATTGTTCGGATTCTTAATACCTAATGTCTCTTATCTGATTCAAGATTTAGACCATACCATAAGACAAATTTCTAATCTCACACAATGGTTAAATCCACTCACAAGCTTACTTCTTTAATCATCGATACATAGGAAACATCAGGATAATCCACCCAATTTCAAAGACAAGCCCATTTATCGATTGCCTCTCTCGCTTAATATAAAATCTCAGTCGGACAAACAGACTTTTACTTTGATTCATCCAAAATCTCAAGGATGATCATTCATTTGGGACCTCAATCCCATTCTGAAACTTTCGAGCCAAGGGCTCATATACTTCTACCGTGTTACTCTAATTAACAGTTTATTAGGACATTAAGAATCCTTTTGCAACTCATGTTTATTGATTCCTATCAGACACCTAAGTTATCTTGTAGCTATAAATCTAAGAAAAATCTTAAGGATATCGATACAACTAAGGAAAAGTACAAAATCCTCAGATTATAATTAACCTGGGAAACACAATTGAAGCAATCACTCAATAGTGTTAAACTCAAAAATTAACCAAACTTATCGTTTTGTTGGCATACCAATGAGCCAATTTATACATTTTGGTCGTATCACCCAAATTCACGATAAATGAGTTTCCCTCGTCAGCCAAATCCATAATTACCCAAATAGTACCAAACCCTTGCCGCCCCAACATCCTCAAAATTGAAACGGTAAGGGCTTCTCATCTCATAATTCTATGACCTCACTACTTAGGAGGCGAGTCTCCCTCCAAAAACCAAAGGCAAACACCCACTTTTCTTTAATATTAGGAGTTATTTGAGATTCACCTTACAACATCTCCTATGATTCACCGAGACAATACCCAATCTGAAGATTCCCAACATCCAGTTATCAGCAATAATATTCACCTTTCTTGAAGGACACTGACATTCATAACCTCGATATTCAGAATACAAATTTTTTCCCCAAAGAAAAATGTCTCACTTACTCGAACATTAAGATTCGTCCGCGATTCACTTTCCAGCGTTTCAATAATTCCCTCAACATTAAGCGTCCATCAGCTATAACTCATCGCCCAAAATATCACCAATAATATTCTTTTTGGTTGATGATACATTTCATAAGTGTAATCCTTCAACCTCACTAACCTATGCTATCACTTGATCAACTTTTTCTGACTGACACCGAAACTCACCATTATAGCCATTAAGCAGATTTCACTCGCTTACACTACCGCATGATTGTTTGCTTCTTATGACACAAATATTCAGATCCTTAGAATATTGTAAGATATGGGTTTCTAAGATATAGTAAATTCTAGTAATTAAGTTAATATAGTTAAATTCATAATGAATGGATTTGAGAAAATGGAGATTGGATCATAGTTGAAGAAAGTTAGGTGCCACGCTTGCTGGAGGCTCGAGCAAAGTTAGAGGCACCAATTCTAGTAGCGATTGTGCCCGAAGCACGCTTGAAGCATGTTCGAGTGTGATTTCCAGTGATGCTGCACCCGAGGCTCGCCTAACTGGCGCTCGAGTACCAGTCATATATTTTACGCGCCGACTTACTATTTTGCATTTTAAATTGAGGAAGAAGGAGAGAAATTAGGGCACAAACGAGTAGAGTAGATGAGAGAAAGGAGAGAAAAAAAGAGGAAATGAATAAATTTTAAGCGATTTTTGGTCAGATCAGAGTAAGAAAAATAGTAAATCAGGATGAGGTAAGTCTATCCTAAGCTTTGTCTTTCCTTGTTGCTGCTTTTTGCTTTCTTCTTTTGAGTATTATTACTCTAGTACTCTTGCCTCTAAAATTTGTTATGTAAAATTGTATATTTTCTAGTTCTCTCATGATTTTATGAATAAATTACATATTTAAATATAGATATTATAATTTAAGGGTTCAATTTTGTTGTTTAGCTTGTGTTTCTTGTCTGAATTTTGTTCTGACATTTCTCTCTAGCCTAAGCTCGAAAGGTATGATATGATTTTTTTAAATTTTAATTTATGGGGTAAAAATATTATTTGATGAATTATTCAAGCTTATTGAATAATTTTATCCGAAATTTTGTTAAAACATATGGTGTTTAAAATTATTGAAATCTCTAAAGTTATCTAACAACTTAGTTATATGAAGTCAAAATGGCCTTTAAAGAATGATGAACTAAGACTAAGGAACAAGAATAAAAGTACCTTAAATTATATTAAAATTAGTTAGAAACTGGACCAATGGTTGTTATTCAGCAGGTAATGTTCTCTAGCATGTCGTTGGATGTTATAGTTATAATCGAGGATAACTCCGTCTATTGAGTGATATGTGGACCGCCTTCCTCGGAGAGTCACTATGGAGGACAAGAATTAAGAATTCATAGCCATCCTATCCACGGGAAGTAAATAAAGAGGAACTCATGATCATCATGTCTTCGGGATGTAAATAAGAAAGAACTAAAAACCAATGTCGTTGATTGTATGGAGTGAAGACAATCTATTCTAGATTATTTGCCCCTTAGCTAGTAGGGCTGACTAATCTTGGTCCCTCAAGATAATAAAATTATCCTAAAGAACAAGTACTTTTTGAGCTATTCTATAATTTTTAACATATTTTTTGACTAAGATAAGTGGAAGTAATAGTTAAAGATTAATAAAATAAGCATGACAAGATTTTTGTGCACATGTTCATGTTCATGCATCGTTTGATTCCTTTACATTATCCATATACTTGTTTCGGCTCCTAATTCTTTCAATATATCCCTTTATATATATATATATATATATATGAACAATTACATGTCATTGTTATTATAGTACCTTACTGAATAATTAGCTCACCATTTACTGTTTTTGTCTACTCTTTCAGATGAAACCAATGAGCTGATACCAAATGAAAAAGAGTAAATATAGGAAATAGCTAAAGGAAGATTGCTGGAACTCGGAGACTTTGAATTTTGGATGTGTTTGATGTCATGTGGATGTAAATAATTGATTCAAGATAAATGATATTTGTTAATATGGCATGTTGTATATTATTATGGTATAGTATGCTTCCATAGGTTATTTATCGATATAGTTATGCTTCCACAGGTCTAATTTTTGATTTGTATAGGTTTCTAGATGGTATTTCTTATTAGATCCAATATGGTAGTTGAAAAAACTGTGTTTGAGTAATGGATGCAATGGCATTTGATTTGATCTTGTGTGTGTGTTGTGATTAAAATAATAAAATCTATCTATTTATATATCTTATATAGGGTTTACTACTCAGGTTATATGTATGGTTACTGTCCAAATTTCAGGGAAGACTCTACCCAATTTTCTATAGAAATTAATGTATTCATAAATAATAGCATATTAGTCTGATTTGGTTAAGTATGATTATTGATGGAGGTTATTTGAGGGATTATGGCCTGGTCCGTCATTAGGGGCCTCCAGCGAGCGCAACACCTATCATCCTTTAACTATGATCCAATCTCCATTTTCTCAAATATATTCGTCCCGAATTTAACTATATTAACTTAATTACTAAAATTTGCTTTGTCTTCAAAACTCGTACCTTACAAGATGGTTGAGCTAGTTGGGTAGTCTTAGTTATGCTCATTACTTAGAATGCTAACTATGTTCAATTGCATAGAATTATGATGTTCTAGTTGATGCCCGATATGTAATCTACCCCGTACCATTCTTATTTTAGAATATTAATTAATACTAAGTATGCCTCCAAGATGGAGGTCTATGCGTGGAGGTGCCTAGCCTCGTGATCGAGAGGATCAGTACTTAAATTTGCTAGGTCATATGACTGACATCATCGAGAGTATGGGGCAAATGAATCTTGCTCCAGTGCCTGTTCCTACTCTGCCCTTAGCTCCTACAAATCTTGGATCGTTTGCTTATGACCGATTCATCAAAGAGTGGGTTCCTGAGTTTCTGGGGGAGCCCAATCCGATTAAAACGGACACTTGGTTCCATAAGCAGAAGAAACTATTCGCTGTTATCCATTGACCCGAAGAGGATCAGGTGTTGTTCGCCTCATATCGATTGGAAGGAGAAGCCCATCACTGGTGGAAGATGCAGAAAAGGGTCATGGGTGTGCCGGGCCTATGTTTGAAGATGTGTTCACGGAGAAGTATTTCTCGTTTGCCCTCCGAGTGCAGAAGGAGGAATAGTTCATCCACTTGAGGCAAGGCAATAGGACGGTGGCTGAGTACGATGTAAAGTTTATGAATTTGGCTCATTATGCTCCGTATATGGTCGAGGAGGAGGAAAGGATGGATAGAAAGTTTCTTCAAGGCTTACGAGATGATATCCACAAGCAGTTGGTGACCCTCAAGCTATCAATCTATGGAGAAGTATTGGATCGCGCCTTGATCCGCGAGAAAGGGCTTGAGAAGGAGAGTATTTCAAGAAGAGGACATCTTGTAGAAGTGGCGTCGACACTAATTCTAGACCGAGTTCGGTAAGACCGCCAAAGAAATCAAAGCAAGCAGACTAAGGGAAGAAGGCTAGCCCTGTTACAACATCAAAGCAAGCTCCCGCAGATCCGTGTCAGCACTACGGGAGGCCCCATGGTGATAGGCCTTGTTACAAGGCATTGGGCGTATGTTTTAACTGTGAGCAACCTGGTAACAAGATCAAGGATTGTCCTCACAAGAAGAAAGCCCTCGCCCCAAAGCCAACTATTCCAATAAAAGTGTTTGAAATCTCTACCAGTAAAGCAAAGGCATCAGATGTTGTTGTAGATGGTGTTCTTCTTATTTGTGGTGCTTCAGATTGTGTCCTTTTTGATTTCAGATCCACCCATTCTTTCGTATTGTCTCAGTGCGCTTGTCGTTTAGTCTCTTCTCCTGTGATTTTTGATTTCTTGTTGGTTGTGTTGATATCCATGGGATCTTTCGTTGTGACTATTGTTTCATACCCTGGGTGTCTAGTTGAGGTGAATGGGTTATCTTTGGTTGTTGGTTTGATCTTTTAGTGTTACATGATTTTGATGTTATTTTGGGCATGAATTGATTGCCAAGGAATCATACAACCATTGACTATTTTTACAAGAAAGTTGACTTTATAATTCCGAGATGTGAGCCCTTTCACATTTAGGGAATTCGACGGGTGGAGTCGTTTAGCTTCATTTCGGCTCTACAAGCTCATCATTTGTTACGGAGTGGATGTAAAGCCTATTTCGCTTCTACTAGTGTAGAGGAGAGCCATGAGTTATCAGCTATGGAGATTCCGGTTATGCGCAAGTTTGAGGATGTGTTTCTTGATAAGTTGTTTGCCTTATTGCAACACTGAGAGATTGAGTTTGGGATTGATATCATGCTGGGATCAGCACCTATTTTGAGAACCCTTTATCGTATGGCTTCTGTCGAGTTAAAAGAATTGAAGTAGTAACTTCAGGACCTTCTCGATTTGGGTTTTATTAGACCTAGTGTTTTGCCGTGGGGTGCTCCAGTCTTATTCAAGGAGAAGGATGGGACTTTAAGACTGTATATAGATTATCATGAGCTGAAGAATATCATGATGAAGAACAAGTACATGTTGTCGCGGATTGATGATCTCTTCGATCAGTCACAGGGGACCCGTGTGTTTTCTAAAATCAATCTTTAGTCAGGATATCATCAGCTTCGTATAAAGCAAGAGGATGTGGCAAAGACGACCTTCTGAACGAGATATGGCCATTATGAATTTCTTGTAGTGCCGTTCGGATTGGCTAATGCACCGGCCATCTTTATGGACTTGATGAACCGAGTCTTTTAGCTATACTTGGATAAATTTGTTATGGTTTTCATCGATGACATCCTAATTTATTCAAAGAGTTGTGTCGAGCATGAGCAGTATTTGAAAATCGTGCTTCAGACCCTTCGGGAGTATCAGTTGTTCATGAACCTAAAGAAGTGCGAGTTTTGGCTAAATGTGGTGGTGTTCATGGGCCATGTCATCTTTGATGGTGGAGTCTCGGTAGACCCGAAGAAAGTTGAAGCTTTGATCAGTAGGATTCCACCAACGTCGGTGACAGAGGTCCGTAGCTTTTTAGGCATGGCTGGTTATTATCGCAACTTTGTGGAGAATTTCTTTTAGATTGCTCCGCCTCTTACCCAACTGATGAAGAAGGAGGTGAGTTTTGTATGGATGGAAGTATGTGACCAAAGTTTCCAAGAGTTGAAGGATCGTTTGACTTCGACACCGATTTTTACAATTTACGATGGTTTCGGTGGTTTCAAGGTTTATTGTGATGCTTCTAAGGTTGGCCTCGATTGTGTCTTGATGAAAAATGGGTTGATGGTAACTTATGGATCTCAGCAATTGAAAATTCATGAGAAGAACTATCCGACCCTTGACTTGGAGGTAGCTGCCATTGTTTTCGCGCTGAAGATATGGAGGCATTATTTGTATGGCAAGAAGTTTCTTATGTATTCTGAATATAAGAGCCTCAAGTACCTATTGTCGTAGAAGGAGCTGAATATGAAGCAGAGGAGGTGGATCAAGTTCCTTAAAGATTATGATTGTGAGATCCACTACCAGCCGAGAAAGGCGAATGTAGTCGTGGATGCATTGAGCCATCGGATAGATTTCATAGCAAGGCTACATATCAAGCAGACGGAGATATTGGATTGCTTAAAAGTTTACAATATCCAGCGTTATGTCAAAGGCAATAGGATGATGCTGTCTTTCTTATATGAGTAGCCCGAGATCCTTCAGACGATTAAGGAAGGACAGGTGGTTGATCCATTTTTTAAAGATATTGTTGGAGACCTTGATCGAGACTCTCGGAGAGATTTGTGTCCGCGCTGATGGAATCTTGTGCTTCTGGGATCGTTTGTGTGTACCTGACAATAAGGATATGAAAGAGGAAATCATGAAGGAGGCACACAGAACCAGGTACACGATCGATGAATAAGATGTACCAGCACTTAAGGAAAATATCTTGGTGGAGAAATATGTTAAGGGAGATTATTGCCTTTGTTGGCCGATGTCTGATTTGTTAGCAGCTGAAGGCTGATAGAAGGAAGCCATTGGGATTGTTGCAGTCCTTGCCTATTCCGAGTTGAAAGTGAGATGATATCTTCATGGATTTTGTTTCAGGCCTGCCTAGGACCTCGAGGAATCACAATACTATTTTGGTCATTGTAGGTCGGCTAACAAAATCCACGCATTTCTTATCCATTCAGATGACGTATTCTCGTATTGTCTGGTGCAGTTATATATCAATGAGATTGTTAGCCTGCACGGTGTGACAGCATCTATTGTGTCCGATTGTGATCCATGTTTTGTCTCTACATTTTCGGAGAGTTTGCACCGGGAGCAAGGGACAAACTTGAAATTCAGTACAGTATATCACTATCAGACTGATGGCTAGTTTGAGTGGACGATTTAAATATTGGAAGATATTCTTAGAGCCTCAGTGATGGAGATGAGAGGAAACTGGGATGATCACTTGGCATTGGCTGAGTTTGCTTACAACAATAGTTTCCAGGCAAGTAACGGCATGGGTCCTTTTGAGGCACTATATGGTAGGAAGTGCCAATCTCCCATCTATTGAGAAGAGATAGGAGAGAGGCATTTGTTGGGTCCTAATGTAATTTGGAAGACGTAGGAAAAGATTGTGGTAATTTTTGAGAAACTAAAGATTGCGTAGAGTCAGTAGAAGAGTTATTCTGGCCGGAGGAGATCCGAGCTCAGATTTAAGGTTGGAGATTTTTTTTTCCTCAAGGTGTCATCATGGAAGGGAGTTTTCAGATTTGGTGTCAAGGGAAAGCTAAAACCGTGATTTATTAGACCCTGTGAGATTCTCGAGAGAGTTGGAGAAGTGGCATATCGTTTGGCATTGCCACTGAGTTTGGTTGAGGTTCGCAATGTCTTCCATGTCTCAATGTTAAAAAAGTATGTCTATGATTCAACGCACGTCATCAATCACGGCCCTTTGGTTATCCTGGAAGATTTGTCGTATTCAGAGGAGCAGACTCAGATTTTAGATCGAAAGGATCAGATCCTACGCTCGAAAACTATCCCTCTAGTGAAAATTTTGTGGAAGAATTATTCCCGCGAGGAGGCGACATGGGAGAGGGAGGAGGAGATTTGAGACAAGTATCCCCATGTATTTCAAGGTATGCCTTCTCATTTAAATGTTAGGATTTGTTAATTTCGAGGACGAAATTTTCTTAGTAGAGGAGAGTTGTGAGGTTTCGATTTCTTTAACATCATAATTAGGAGATAATGAAGTTAATATAACTAAGACTAGACCTAATTCATGTGAAAAAATTAGATTTCAGGAACACAGGAAAAATCGATGAGGGGCGCTCGTCGAGCCCCTCAAGCGGCGCCATGAGCTCCTAAAGCAGAATCGACGGTGCCTACCGGGTGCTCGAGCGCCGGGGCAGGCACTAGGAACAAAAACGACCATACCTACCAAGTGCTGGAGCGCCTGAGCAGGCGCTGGAATCTGTGTAGGGCATGCCTGCTGTGCACTGGCCTGCGATATAAATACCCAGCATGGGTGAACGGTCATTTTTCGGCTTCCCATGTT
>JAOVVI020009278.1:0-13705 GCA_028571085.2 Nepenthes alata
TTTAAATTCTGGCATCTTTCTAGCTCGATCTTGCGAATGAAATTGAAAGGGCTGCGATATGAGAGTCGAAGATTTTTGAAAAATGAAGGCGTTTTTGCTGCAATACGCTGCCTCGCATTAACAAGAGAGCGTGCTACAAATAAAACCTAAGTAGAGTCAGTGGGGATAACCATTCAGAAGACTCTAAACTCTAGTCATTTTCATACGAATGAAAAAAAAAAATATATTTACATAAATAGACCTAATATCTATTTAATAGGGGCAAAAATATATTGGTCAGGTATTAATTTAGATTTTTATCAAATTAAAATTGTTAGGTTCCAATACCCCATGGCCATAAAACACAGCCCAAAAGGACAGCCACAAGGCCCAAGAGAGCTTAAAATGTTCGAGATCCTATTTTAGTATAAGAAGCCCGAGGATATCAGACACTCCTATGGGCCCAGATTAACCCGAGAGGTCAATGGTTGACACAGAGACCCAATGACTTTCCACAATGAACCATGGATCCCTCAATGATCAAAAAGAGCAATTAACGTCTGAGAGATTTTTCTCTCAATGAGTCCGCGTACTCGTAAGAGGACAAGATACGCAACTTGAGGACGATGACTATTTTGTAAACGGCCGAGAGCGTCAGCTCAGCATCTTTACTATTACCAATGAGCACACAACTTTTACAAAACGCCGCCTCCACAGTGCATAATGACTCTTAGACTACGCCTTGTCACTTCAAGACCGACATCAACGGCCTACACGCCTGACACGGTAAGGCCCAATCAGTGGCGCTGGCGGCTTGCCTCCCTACACACGCCAACATGCCTGACATCGCCGGCAGAGCAGGTGGACAACCTCCCAGTGTGCTTGACACCACATAGCCTTACCTGCAGGGCAGGTGGACAGTCTCTCACCATGTGTCGGCAGCCACGTGGACCTCTCTTAAGAGGCAAATTTTCACTATAAATACCTAGCCAAAACTCTAGAGAAGGGGGGATAAATCATACCAAATCGAACAAGATCGAAGAGAGTTCTAAGGAAGAACCAAGGTGAGAGGCTAGGAAGAGAAATGAGAAATAATCCCATAACTTGTACTTGTAACTCTTCCACTCATAGTGAAGCATCATTCAGGCTTTGAGCCTCGTGATTTTTCATCATTTAATGGGGGATTTTTTACGTAAATTTTGGTATTTTCTCTCCCTCTTTTCATCTTTTTACGGTCAAATACTTGTGTTGCACCGGAGCCCGATATCTAGAACGCAATAAAAATATAAGTCGAGTTAAATCATTAGAACTATCGATATGTATTTGATTTAAATAATTTATATAATTTATAATATTAATGTCATTAGTCCAAAAATAAGTGTCCAATTTGATATATTATACACAATATTTAAAAAATAAGCAATATTATTTATATAATAAAAATATTATTTTGAAATAATATAACAAATAAACTAAAATTATGTAATTAATAAATAAATATCATTCTAAGTCAATGTAGTATTTCCTTGGAATAAACAAAGATTTATAATGTATCATTTAATCAAATAAATAACATTAAAATAATAAAATATAATATTTTAAAAAGTAAACATCATTCGAGTATATTTGATTGATAAAAATAGAAATTATATTTCTATTTTAGCACCAATAAAATAATAATTTCATTATTTAATTATTTTATTTAACGTAATAAAATTTTTTAGATAAATAAATATTATACCAAGATAAGAAATAAATAATTATGTACAGGTTACATAACACAAACAAAGAATGCCCGTATGTATAGATTACGTGTACAAATATATATATGTATAGTAGATAATTATATAAAAAATTTTAAAAAAATTTAGAATCATTTTAATTATTTGTATTAAAATTAATTTAAAAATACAATAAAAATATTATGATCAACACATATACATGGATAATTTGTCTATGAGGTTTGGCTCAATCATTTATTTTCATCACTAAATCTCAATTTTTAATATGAGAATAAAATTGTATTTGTAGAAGAACAATAATATATCATATGCCATAAAATACAACTTTGTTGGGCCCACCATTTTCTCAAAAAGCCCATTTATATTGGGCCTGGTAGTGGGTATATCTTAGTCTGGGCTCCGTGGGCTGCAACGACTTCAATGGGCCTCAATAAGAAAAACAGAAAAAGGAAAAACCATCCTCATGTTTCAAAACGTCGTCGTAGCTACATATTTATCGTTTATATTGTTTTTTTCTCTCTTTTATTTAATGTGGGAATGAAATTCTCTCAATTCTTGAGGGAAAAGAAAGCGTGGTGTGGCCACTGAAGAAACAAAAACCCAAAGCCTGTGTACATCCGGCGCGTTCCTTCTTCCTCCCTTAGATCCGGGCACGATGACGAAACATCAGGCTAACTGGTCTCCCTACGACTTCAATGGCGGGTACTCTTTCTTTCTTTATCATCTCTATCTTTCTCTTACCTCTTCAGGATTCATAGATGTAAATTTTCCCAGCTTACTTGGGTTTTCGCAGGACTTGCGTGGCGATTGCTGGAGCAGATTACTGTGTAATCGCTGCCGACACTCGAATGTCGACAGGATACAGTATTCTTACTCGAGACTACTCGAAGATTTGTAAATTGTATGCTTTCTCTTATTCTTCACTGCCGTTTCTTATGTTTTCTTCAATTTTATTTAGTTTTCATTTTCAATAGTTTGTTGTGAACTTTAAAGTTTTCATTTTCTTCTTCGACGTTAGATCGTTGATTGTAGATTTTGTTGAATGTTGAGGTGAGGTGTCGATCTGTTGGGAGATTCGTTAGTGGTAGTATTAATAAGGTTTTTGTCTGATACAATTGCCAGGGTTTAGCATATTCGGGGAACCAATTTAGTGTTTTTGCCAACGAAACGTTGATTTTTATTTATTTATTTTATTTGGAAATGTTTGGAATTACTTCAATGAAATGCTTGATGTTTAATATATCGTTTAAAGCTGCGCCACAACTATTTTCTGGTCGACGTAAATTTGGGCTTCCTTTTGGAGTCTTACCCATGAACAATTTTGTTTCATCATGCTGCGTCGCACAGGAAACATCCATTTTTTTTTATTTGTTTTTCGAGAAAAGAGAAAGCCTTGCTTGGAGGTAAGTCAGAGTAAAACCTGGTTGGAAACGAAGGCAAAATTTTTAACCCAATTTACCAAATACTCAGTTCTTGTGATAGACATGTTGAATGCCAACTTGTCTAAGCTGCTAGATGTGGTCCAGCAGCCCGCTTTAATGGGTTCCACGATAAAGGGATGATTGGCTTCCCAAAGAAAAATTAAAAGGCGTAGCTTCCCATAATAAAGTTAAAGGCTTCCTAATAAGCCTTCTTTATTTCTTAGTCTTCTTCCAACACATTCCTTTATAAAAGTTGAGCTTTAGTGAATAGAGGAGAGAAGATATATAAAAAAAAGTCAGAGTTAACCTCCCTTGATGGACTACTAATCTTTTAGTCGGTGAGTCGTTATCAATCATTAGGTGAGTAATAACCTAAATAGGTTATTAGAGTGTGATAATCATCCGTTGTGAGGAATTTTCCACCCTTAGGCCAGTAATTTCCTAAGTAGGCTATCCAACATTGAGTGGTTCCCATGCATAGGAGTGAAGTTTTAAAAATGTGAGAGTTATCCTCCTATGATAGAGTGCTAGTGCTTTTATTGGTTACCAATTCTCAACCCTTAGGTGAGTCATTTCATAAATAGTCTATCAGAGTATGATAGGTGAGTGATTTCTTTAATGTTGCTCTATTACTAGATTATCTGAGTATGATAGGTGTGTGATTTCTTTGATGTTGCTCCATTACTGGTGAGTGATTCTCAACCCTTAAGTGAGTTAATTTGTATACGTAGACTATTTAAGGTTGAGTATTTCTTTGTAGGGTTAGCAATTCCTCTTATTTTTTTAATTAATTATGGTTCTTAGATTTCAAGTATTTGGATCTAAATTTTGTACCGCATCACTGCTTCTCATGGGCTTCCATTGAGGTTTTTAGGTCTGTCTTTATGCTATGTTTGGTTATTTATGAGCAAAAGTGTACAAAATTGTTAAAAACTAAGTGAATTAAAAAAATTGTTTTAGTTTGATTAGAATGGTGGAGAGTCATGGAAATAATAAATTTGGATTACTGTAAAATTGTAAAAACTTACTATTTCGTTCTGTTGAACTTGTTTTTCATAGTTTTCCTTTCAAAATATGAAAGAAAAATTGTAAAGAAGCGTGAAGATCACAGAATTGTTAAGCTAAAATAAAATGAAATTGTGAAATTTTCTAGTTACCCTCAATTTTTATTTTGGTGCCAGACATATAACTATTTTCATTCATTTCTCCCCACCATTTCCCTGTTTTTCCTTCCGTCTTAGTCTTTTGCCCTGGCCTTCTACCCAACCAAGTCATGACATTTCTCCTCAACCAAACTTTTATGTTGTGTATGTTTCGTTCTTCATAGTATTAGGCTCTCTCCTGTTTGTCTTCCTATTATATTATTTGACAGGTAAACCAGCAATTCATTCTCTGTCCCCTTCCATGTTTGCCCAGCAATTATATCTTTTTGTTTGGTAACCCAGCAATTCATCTATTGTCTATTGCCCATCAATTCTATTTTTTGGTCTTTTATTGTTTTGTATTGAGGCGCTTTTTGCCCTCTATTGCCGCATTATTTGGTTTATGTAAAAATGTCTGATTCATACAATATATGTATGGGGGAGCCTTTAAATTGGTAAAAATAGATTTGTAAGGATATTTTAGTAACTAAATTATTTCTAGTTTTCCACTGTTTTATTTTATAATATACCAAACACCTGAAAGCTGTGTAATTTTAAGTTTTACCCAATTTTTCTTATCCTAAACAAATGAATAGATTTACACAGTTGTACTTAGGTTTACTGATCCTTAATTTTATGTACTTTTACCTCCCCACAAATTTTCCCATTAATTTGGATAACAAACACAATAGTGTTGGCATATTTTATGACTATGTATTATTGTACCTTAAGCTGCTTATTTTATGTCTTGGGTGTTCTTGGTTGCAATGTGGAAATAGGCTAAGCGTGAAAGGTTGGTTTAGGTTGGCTCGAATAAAATCTGGTCAGGTTATAACAGTCCAAGAGTGAACTACATGATATCCTCTTGATTTTAGCTCATGCCAAATATTTCCATATTCATTTTGGAAAAATGGCAGGATTTTAACCAGAAGTTAGCTTATGCTGAAACTTTCCAGAGGCAAACTGAAAATTCCCAAAAGCAGTTAGCTCAACTTGTGATGCTGGCTTGAGCCAAAAACAGTTTCTACCCACTTCTGACTATTCTCTACTATGATCGAGAGTTATTCCTTCTTTCTTAAAGCCTCAACCTCCTTTAGATATCAGAAAACACAACATAACTGAAGAGAAGATTAGTCAGCTTTGTTTAGAACCCAAGTGTGCATCCCTTGTGATATTTAAGAGGCCTTCACTTTCTTGTGAGATATCATTTTTTATGATGAACTATATTTCCTTGCCTGCCATCATATAAAGTTCCGATGTCTGGCTGTATGTACCATTGGGGCATCTTTTGTGGCCGGAAGTGTTTAATCAATCGAAGACTCATTGGGAGAAACCAGAACGTGTTTGTGTAGTTGCATGTTTGCAGATCTATGGAGGATTTTAAATAGTCACATGTTTGGAGTCAATCAGCTAGGGGCGAGCTGGCTAGGGGATTTCAGCTGTGACTCAAAGTTTGACGAGTTTTTTTCTGAACGATTTGTTCATGAGTTTTCCTTTATTATCATATTGTGTGCTTTATCATATTTCATCATTTTAATTTATTTTATATGCGTGTGAATGGTGATAATTTATCTCTAAGTGTATATATCTGTAATTTCTTCAGCTTTAGCATATAAACCCCGGTTCATCCCCTATATGCTCGTCGGTCAATGTTATTTTCTCAAGGTTGCACTTGGACTTAATGATTTGTCTTACCTAGCATTGCACCGGACCTTCACCTGCAAGTCTGTGAAACAAAGACTTGCTCTGAACATGTAGTGCTGTACATATTCAACTTTGGGCCCAAGTTGATTGTGCAGTTTCGTTAATTGAAGTATTCTTTCATATTTTCCAGTAGGGTTGTTCAGTTATCCAATAGAATATTCTAGTTACATTACATGGTTATATTAGAGTACAGGCAACATCCTTCCCTAGTGAATTGCTTTGACATTTTAAAGTGACCTGAGTCCATTGCTAGAGGTATTAAATGGACTGTTCACATATAGATGTGCCCTGTCGGCATGGCTGAGACAAATATGTCCTAGCTCAGCATAGCATGTGGCTCGCTTGTGCTTGGCCTGGCATGCCTACGGGCCATGCCAAGCATGACTCTAATATAAAAAATAAAAAAATATATAAAAGTAAAATTACACAAAATATTATAAAAAAATACATTATATTTTATCTATTTCGTCTAATATTTTTAATATCATAATTTATAAAAGTGGAAAAAAGTTATCTAATAGTAACTCACTCATTTTTTAACTTTACTTATATTTCAACTATTGCCGTTTCTGGAATTATCTTCACTGGAACTCAAAATGATTGAATTTCTGATGCAATTTGTGTCTAACTAAATTTTAAGAATGATGCATATTTTTACAATTTACGGTGTCATCTTGCATTTTTTTTGTCAATTATGATTTTGAAGATATTTTTCTATTTGGTGGGGCTAAGAAATCTTATGCTATAGATATGAGCATGGAAAATGTGCATTTGTTAACTTTTCATCAATCCAAAATCTTGAACTTTAATCTGCTGCTTGTAAATTTGAAAACGTGATCGGATTGCAAATAATAAAAAAAGTTTAGTCAGTGTTATATTTTCACTAATCGATTGTATTCTGTGTTGAGCGCGTTCCAAAGAAGGCAAATCTCGTTAACCACCTTTGTTGTTGTTGCTGCTTGCTTCTCTACTGGAATGGTTAATTCTAGTATTAACTATAATACATACAAGTTGTGCATTATATCCAAATTGTGATAGATACAAGTCTTTATTTTTTCTATACTGTTGGCCATTCTCATGTTACTGTAAAATTCTTCAAAATAGATATATACCCCATGTAAATTCACGTTGAGATCCATAATTGTGGCGAGACAAGCCAGTATTTGAGGATTCACCAATATTTCAGAAATTTTTCATGAAAAATACAATTAAATATAGTGTTAGTGAGTATACTTTTTTTTTAATAATTTTAATATGTACTTAAAATTATTTATTCAAATTTTATATTTATCTCTATCGCCAATATTTTATAGTGGAAATCTTAATTGCTTGAAAAAGCACAAATATGTTGGCAAATGACAATAATTGACTTACCAGTAGATTTTATGTGGTATAATGGATACCTGCAAGTTTGTTACTAGCAAAATAAAATGCTTTCAAAAAATATATAGTCATCTCAACCATCCTCCAATTAGTATCCGTAATTGGCTCCGTTGTTGGTTAATTTTCGTTGCGGAAGATTGTAAAATAGAATAAAAAAGATACGTACTCTCTAGCATTTGATACTTGAAGTTCCATTGTGTTGGGTAGTTGATTTTGATCTTTTTTAGTTTAATTTGTTTTGTCGATATAACGTCTTAAATTGTCACTTTCAAAAAGAAGATATTCTAATAAATAGAAAACCATTCTTTATTTTTTTCACATAAAGAGAAATAAATTATAAAACATTCTTGACATAAAGGTTCATAATATGAAATGCACATTTTGTAAGAAATAATTTACCATTTAAAATTTAAAAGATTATGATTTAAATAAAGAATAGTAAAATCATTGTTTGTAGTATTGTCAAAAGTAATAGAAAAAGTGTTATTAAATATTTCAAATTTATTTAGAATAGAATTAATTGTTTTGGAAATTCTGGAAGTTGTGTGTGGGTGCTCAAAAATTTTAAAATTAATAATTCTTTTTTGTAATTTTATTTTTTAGAAATCCAATGTGTTGTGACATAGATATAAAGTAAATCATTATATATCACCAGTCAAATAAATATTAGGTTTTATATGTATCAATTTGAAATTAATTCTTGTTTAATTTATAAAAAAAGATGGATAGTCTCACCTTTAACGGTACTTCAGGTCATTTTTATATACCTGGACCATCAGCACTATTGTACATACCATTCAAACTTGTAGCTTTCCACCACGAGAAAAGGGCTCTCTGAGTGAACTAATATTTTGCCAGCCCATCCCGATTTATCCTTTGATTATACCGAAAAAACTGTTAGCCTTATACCTCCTGAAAATGTTAGTTCAATTTGAGTTGAAGATAATTAGCGTCTGTTATGTTTTTCATGTCATTATAGGTGTCCGATACCTTTGAAATTTTCACTAGTATGATCTTTTTTTATTTTTTTATAGAATTGACACATTCTTAACCAATAATTAATTTAATTTCAAAATATCATACACTATTAGAAAAGTTTCTAGATGGGCGGTCATAACTAGAAGTAGTAGTAATAGTATCTGGGGTAAATTGTGATTCTGGCATTTTAGAACCCCCATTAATGTGTATATGTGGTGTAACCGGTATGAAAGTAGCAAAATAATTTTTTCATTTTTCTTCACTATCAAAATTAAAATAATTATGTGTCATAATTAATAATTAACTTATAAAATAACATAAATTATATATAAAAACTAATAAAAATAATATAAATATATCAGTAAGTATCATATTAATATTGCTTGTTATACTGTAACAGAGTAGTAAATAGAGAGTAGAGAGAGATTTGTGTGGTGTGGTAAGTGGGGGAGGGGGTATTTATAATTTTTTAATTTAATTATTTTTTAAAAAATAGGGACAACCTTCCCCTGCCCCTGGTTTGTGCTCCCCCTCCCCCCAACGCAATGGTCACAAGATTGTTATATATATATATATGGGGCTATGCCGCGGGCTGCCAAACCATTGGCCTGGCACTGACCAAGGTGCTGGGTTGTGTTATACATGGTCTGACATTGTCATGGGCCATGCTGTGTTGTGCCCCAGGTGGTACAGCTCAGTTAACACCATTACCGCTGCACATTGTATATGGACAATATGGTGGAAAACACACACCACAAATCCTTCGTGGAAAACACGAACAATTTGGTGGAAATTATTTCCTTCTGAGTACTGATGACCTCTTTACAAATATCATCCTTATTTGGTGTAAGGATAACTTGATGGTGTACCACCTGATTGCACTCAAGTGGTTGTTCTAGTGCCTAATTTGGAGTTTAATAATTTAATTGTATGGATTAATTTTCCCAACCCTGCTAAACATGCTAATGCTCACGTCAACTAATTTCATCTGTTTATCAATGTGTTCAATAACTCTCATTACCCCAGTCAAATATCAATTCTCATCACTTATACCCAATTCTGGAGGTAGCTCAGCTATGTGTAAAGCTATATGATTTTACGTTGGCATTCATTTTTTTCCATTATGGATGTCGTTTTGATGTTGAACAGTTTCCCACACAATGTAAATGATAACATTAAGTTGTGCTTATGCTATGGGCTGAAAAAAAAAAATCTGGAAGGTATGGGGGTTAAGCCTTTTTTTGGTTTCTGAGGGGGGGGGGGTACTTCCTATCTCTGAAATTGAGAAAGAAAGATGATATGGAAAGGGCAATTTTCACTTTGTTGGTGCATTTTCTTGCGACTACTGTCGGCTGTGCGCATAACATTTATTGTAATTGTTCTGCCCAATGATGTCTTCTTTTTGTCTATATTCTGAGAGCATGCATTATTTGGACATGTGAGCCATTTGATGCAATACAAAGATATTCACAAATAGAATCTGCCACATATATTTTTGTTTTTATGTTTCCTATAACCTAAGTCCATTATATATTGGAGTTCATTGTCAGATAATAATTGTTATGGGGAGTGGATGAGGCTTAATTGTGAAGTGTTCCTTTCCTGTCACAACAAGGCTGTGGATAACTGTTTTTCTTTACTAATCTTGCAGAGCTGACAAATGTGTCATGGCTTCTTCAGGATTTCAGGCTGATGTGAGAGCTTTACAAAAGCTCTTAGAAGCTAGGCACCTGGTGAACGATTGTTTGCTGTTTGAGCTTTCGAAATTTCTAGACACTATGCTGTTTCAGATTCTTGCTCAAATTTTTTTTTATTGAATTCAGACCTACCAGCATCAGCACAACAAGCAGATGACTTGCCCTGCAATGGCTCAGCTCCTTTCAAACACCCTCTATTACAAACGTTTCTTCCCCTATTATTCTTTCAATGTTTTGGGTGGCCTTGATGATGAAGGCAAGTACGAGTAACTTACAGCGTGATAAAATACCAAAACTTGCTAACACCTCTGTTATTCCTATGTTTCAGGAAAAGGCTGCGTCTTCACATATGATGCTGTCGGATCATATGAAAGAGTCGGATATAGTTCCCAAGGTTCTGGTGCAAAGCTTATTACGCCATTCCTGGATAATCAGCTCAAGTCTCCAAGCCCCCTCTTGCTACCCGCCCAGGTGGATCCCTACTTTATGTATTATTTGGCAAAAACCTGTTTAAGCCTCTTCTTTTCTTTTTTATGGGTGATGGTATTTCTTTTACCGAGAATCTGCGACTGAAAACTGAATGGCTTGTGCAGGATGCAGTTACTCCACTCACAGAAGCAGAAGCAGTAGATTTGGTGAAAACTGCTTTTGCTTCTGCTACTGAGAGAGACATTTACACCGTAAGCTTCTGTTGCTTTCATGTCTATTCCCTTTTGTTGTTAATTCTGAAATCTAAAGCTGGTTAAAATTTGCAAGACCTGACGTTCTTTCTTGAATGAAAGGAAAATAGTTGTCATGCTTGTCAGGCTAGGTTACATTAGCTGTAGAAACTTTGAGTGCAGCTGCTGGTCGTGCCCTTTTAATCATGGCTTTCTATTATGCTTCGCCTTTAGGATGCTGAAGTTAAAATTGGGCTCTCAAGCAAAAGTGACACAGCTCCCTTTATGGAGTATTCCTAAGGGGACTGCTTTAATTCTCATCCTAAACTTGGATCACTTGAAGTTCCTTGCTTCAAGCTTTTCGAGTCACCTACCATATTTCCTTTTAATGGGATTGAAGCATCTGGCCTCGCTTTGTGGAATGGTTAGTGAAACATGTGCAAACTTTTGTGATCAAGGAAATGATCATCATCTATATGGACCTTTGAAATCTGTGTTTCCTTGTTATGCAACACAAAGTCGCAGGGCCTCAATGAGATGAAGAATCCGAGTAAAGTAGCTAGGCAGCTGTGGTGAACTCATGTGGCCCATCTCATGTAAATTTTTTAAATTGTGGGGTTATTTTACTATGTCTAGAAGCTGAAAGGGGCTGCTGCTTAGTTGGAAGGCTTAATTTGTTTCAGTGCTTCCGTTAAGACATTAGATGGAGTTGGATGAGTTATTTTGGGTTTGTTTTTCTTTATTTTGGGGCTTAAGGAGAGGGTGAGTAAGGTTTCCTAATATTGGAGAAGCGTCAAAACAATCAGAATCTGTCGTGAAATTTTGAACATTAACTGGTGTCTATGTCGTCTGAAAAAAATATAATAGCACATCTGAAGTGCTCTTTCCTCTTAAAGCCTTTCATTCGGCTCTAGTTAGAGCTTCATTTCACCGGTTCCTATTCCATATGAAAACCAAGCTATCAAATACATAAAGTTTCATCAATGCCTATTGGAAAAAAGCAACAACAAAGATATTGAATGCAAGAAGTTAAGAGGAGCCTTTTGACATTAGTGGGGAAGGATGGATTATTTCTGCTTTGGAAGCCTAAAAGAACTACCTTGATGATATCTTAACTAGTCTGTGTAAGCAGCTTGATTAGGCCTATAGAAAAGTTGAAAACTGTTGGCTAACATTCAAATCTAGACAAAGAATGATTTTCCAGATATGGCAGAAAAATCTTTATATGTTTTGGTATGGATAATATATCAACAAATGTTTTGAATATTGGTGATGCACCCTACATTTGCCACATTCATTCTGCTTCACAAAAAGAATTTTACTTCCGATACATATTACCTAATATGACTACGGTCGATACTTGATATTTTTATGTTTATTATTGGCTCTTTGTTGTAGTTGTTTTTGTTCATATGGTAAGTATGAAGCCTGCGTGCTGGCCTGAGGGTTGACACGCTGGGCATTGGGCAGCCTGCCATTCCTAACAGGTAAAACTCCTTTGTGCATGCTTCTGGCAGGGAGACAAGCTTGAGATAGTGGTTCTGAATGCAGAGGGTGATCGCCGGGAATACATGAACCTGAGGAAGGACTGATTTGACAGTGTAATTGATGTTGCTCTCTCTATGGGGTCTGTTTTTTTTATTGGAAAAGTGTCCCTAATACCCCAAATTTTCATGGATGACACCCTTCTCAAAATGCACGACTCCTGTTCATGGTTTTTATTGCTTAAAACTATGGAAACAATTTTTATATAATACGGAGAGATAAGACTGTACATCTAGCTCATTTCATATCGAATGATGTGAGAACCTTGTGCATAGTATTGTCATTTCTTTCTTATGATTTTAATTGGGATCTTTTGATTTCCGTGGTTTTTACTTTAAGTATTCATTAAATCCCATTCGCTCCCCTAGCTTTCGTCTGATCCTTCGATAAAAAGATTCATTCTCTTCATAAAAAATAGGAGGGCAACCCGAGGCCTCACCCACCTGCACCCCGGCCATGTCGATGAACATGCCCACTTCCTGTAGCGTCACCATAATGCTCCATCCCTTCCAAGATCAGGACCCTTTATCATATCATGACTTCTGCTTGTTGCATATCCTGATCAACGACTATACGAATAGCTTTTCTTGCTGCGGTTTGAGCAGCAAATGGTGTCCTTTTTGTACCCTGGAATCCACAAGGTTTTTCAAAGATACTTTCATGTATTATGTTAGGTCATTTGATCCAATAGCGTTTCGTTAGATAGAGATACGACTTTGCATTATAGTTAGTTCACGGTAATTCTTCTTTAGAAGAGTAATAAGTACTAGGTACCCCTACTAATCCATTAGTAATAGCCAGAGTGGAAGCTAATAATGGGTGTAAACCAAAAAAAGATTCATAAGTGGTTGTTAATGGAGTTGAAGTTACCAAATTCTGAGGAGTCATTATTAATTTATGTTTCCTACGTTACCAATAATATGTATATGTGAAAGTATCGACGTAATTTCATAGAATCATTCGGTCTGAATGCTACATGAAGAACATAAGCCAGATGACGGAACGAGAAGACCTAGGATGTAGAAGATCATAACATGAGTGATTCGGCAGATTTGGATTCCTATATATCTACTCATGGTACTTCATTGTACGATAGATATAAGATCCATATATATATATATCATCATCTATATTCAGAAAGCCATATGCTTTGGAAGAAGCTTGTATAGTTTGAGAAGGGGTTTTGATTGATCAAAAAGAAGAATCTATTTCAATCGATATGCCCTTAGGCACAGTCATACATAACATAGAAATCACACTTGGAAAGGGTGGACAATTAGCTAGAGCAGCGGGTGCTGTAGCGACTGATTGCAAAAGAGGAAAAATCGGCCACATTAAAATTACCTTCTGGGGAGGTCCGTTTGATATCCAAAAACTGCTCAGCAATAGTCGGACAAGTGGGGAATGTTGGAGTGAACCAGAAAAGTTTAGGTAGAGCCGGATCTAAGCGTTGGC
>JAOVVI020009279.1:0-13704 GCA_028571085.2 Nepenthes alata
AAAGCCAGCTGTCCGCAACGTACAACAAAGTCCTCGGATGATACTGCACTCATGTCCTCGGACCATCTGTGCTCATGTCGATCACAAGAGTCTCTGGTGTTCTTTGGTCTCCAAGCAGTGACAACGACCTCGGACTTTTCCAAGTCCTCGGTACACACCGTGCACACCCCATGTCCCCGGACGATACTGTGCACTCAGTCATGTCTGCGGGGAATCCGATACCAGTGTCACCAACTGGTAAGTTCTGGCCTTTCCCTTGGCCGTCCGTGCGCGATGTCAACGCACTATGTCCGCGCGTCCATGAATATCTGCGCGCCTGTTTAAGTCCGCGCGCCCTCATGAAGTCCGCGCGCCTCTGGAAGTCCGCGTCTTCTTCGCCAGACTTCTCCGACAACTTAAGCAAGTCCTCGTCCATTTTTCTAATGGAGTCCGTGGACTACTGCCACTCGGGAGTGACCCCAATAAACTTCCCCTCACGACCGAGTGGGAATACCTTCGCCATTTTCCAGGCGGCCGTCACCTCCCGCTTTTCGGCAGCTTCCCCTCAACTGGGAATCCGGCGTAGGCCTCTACAAAATGATGCCATCTTTCGCCCTACTGAACTTTGAGTACTCCAACTCCCCTTCAGTGTCTTCCTCGCGGTTAAATCATTCTGCCTTGCCTTTGCCACATCAGCTCCGCCGTTGACCCTACTGGCCCTGCAGTTGGCCCTGCTGGTTCCGCCGTTGGTGCTGCTCAGCTCCGCCCTTGGCTCCTCCGCTGTTGGCCCTGCTAGCTCCACCCTTAGCCCTACGCAGCTCCACCCTTGGCTCCGCACAGCTCCGTCCTTGGCTCTGCTGATTCCGCCATGCTTTTTACTGTTCCTTTCAGTTCTACACTACATGGCAAACTCTCTCCACGATGGCTGCAAATATACTGGCATCGAAAAATATGACTTACACAGCCCTTTGCTCTTCAGACTTTGGGCTACGTCCTCGGATGCCACTTCAATCCCCACAGACCTCGTCGGCTCCACTTCTACGAGCAGCCCTTTACGGGCCTTGGTCGTTCTCAACATTAACAGAGTCCTCGTCCAAAAGATGCATCAAAGGAGTCCTCGTCCAAATGACGCAATGAGTCCTCGTCCATTCTCCAAAGTTCTCGGACATCATTCTCTGGTGCCGAGAGCGTGACTTATACAGCCCTTTGGTCTTCAAACCTTGGGTCACGTCCTCGGCTCCTTCCCCTTGATTTGGTGACAAAAGACCTCGGACTGCTGAGAGCTGAAGTACACAAAGAACGCCGTCTCACTTCCTCGTTCAGCACAGCTCCTTTGGCCATCATCAAAGTCACCAGACCATCAGCAAGGACTCAACCTATCTCTGATACCACTTGTTGGGGTCAAAATCGCCCGGATCCGCCCGACCCGGGCAAAGCAGTGGAAAAACCCGAACCCCCCAGTCATCGTCAGCCACCATGTAGTAGGAACAAGGAAACAAAAGAGATGCACAGTAAATTTTAACGTGAAAACCCCTTCCCAAACCGAAGAGAAAAAACCACGGGACACATAGTCCACAAAGAATCCACTATGTAAAATGGTTACAGAAACTCAGAGATAGAGTACAACAACCACCCGGCTCCACGAGCCCTGGAGACGAAGACGAAGAACAGAGCCCGAGAATACAAAGTCCTCTCACTTTGTGTTTCACTCACTGCTCTCTTTTTCTTTCACTTTTTCTCATCTCACTGTGGTGCACTCTACTCTCTCATTTTACAAGTGTTAGGTGAAACGACAGTCCGCCGTTTCACCCCCGCACACAGCGGCCCGCGCTCTGCGCACCTGGCGGTGACTCCGTCGCCAGGCTTGTGCAACCCGCACCCAGGGTGTCTAGACACACACCCAAACATGTAGGCACTGCTCTGTCCGAGTACTCCGAGGACACATCCTCCTGGCGAGTTCTTACCCATGCTGCCACTCCTGTTGGATGCTCCAAAGTGCCTTCACCCTGGCACACTGGTAACGCCTTACGCGCACACTCCTTGCGCACACATTGCGCACTAGCCAGAGCTCAAGGCTCCTGCCGTTGGCCTTCTCAGGCCCCTTGTGCACACAGCGCACCTGCACACAGGCTTGCCCGCCTAGTGCTTCACACAGGCTTCGCCGTTGGCTTAGCTCCTTAGCTTAGCCCTCCTGGCTTCACGCCTTTTCTCTCTCTCTTCTACTTCTTCTGCATGCCCAGCATGCATATATATATGCCCCGGCTGGAGACCCTTCAACCAATGAGCAGATGGCGTGTGGAGAATCTCCTGCCACCTGCTCTGCAGCCTGCTGGCCGGCCTGTAGGCTACCACCTACCCTGCAGGCTATGCTGCGCCACCTACTCAGCGACCGCCTGTTTCCAAGGACGGCGCGTGCTCTGACAAGTCTGCAACGTGGCGCCTGTACAGACGGTGCATGCACTGACATGTCTGCAACCAGCCATCTGCACAAACGGTGCATTCACTGACATTCTGACACCTGTCCTCCAAAAGCCAGCTGTCCGCAACGTACAACAAAGTCCTCGGATGATACTGCACTCATGTCCTCGGACCATCTGTGCTCATGGCGATCACAAGAGTCTCTCGTGTTCTTTGGTCTCCAAGCAGTGACAACGACCTCAGACTTTTTCAAGTCCTCGGTCCACACCGTGCACACCCATGTCCCCGGACGATGCTGTGCACTCAGCCATGTCCGCGGGGAATCTGATACCAGTGTCACCAACTGGTAAGTTCTGGCCTTTCCCTTAGTCGTCTGTGTGCTACGTCCACGTACTATGTCCGCGCGCCCATGGATATCTGCGCGCCCATGTAAGTCCGCGCGCCTCTTCGCCAGACTTCTCGGACCATTTGTGAAAGTCCTTGTCCATTTTTCTAATGGAGTACGCGGACTACTGCCACTCGGAAGTGACCCCAACATATCCTTTATTTGCCTATCAGATATGGTGATTATATTTAATCTATACACATGTATTATTCATGAATATACATGTATTCTTCAAATGTGTATCCTATATGATTCGATTGTGTTATTAAAAATAATCTTCCCCTGATCGAATCCTTGAGAGAATGAGTTAACTTTTCCCCTCATAATAGTGTCCAACAATAACATACACAGTAAATATAAAACTTATAAAAAAGTAATAAAAAATTTAACAAGTACCATCCAAATCATCAAAATTAGATTTTTTTAAACATACGAATTTCTATAAAACCAACCTCATTTCTTGGGGAAGTTCTTGTATAGTAGCTAAAAGCTTTCATCATTCCATTTTATTTAGATTTTTTAACTTTAGTCTAAATTTGCAGATTTGGGACCCTCATCCCGTTTTAAAGTATTCTACTCTTAAAATTATATCAGATTACATGAATATTAAGAAATTAAAATGAGATTAAATAATTAAATCTTGAGATTGATAATCCCATAAAAAAAAAAAAGCAATGCCTGAGTAGTGGTAGTAGTTAATAAGAGGTTATCCTCTCAGCCAAACTTATTCCATAAAATTGAGGGCGTGAAGTTACTTTTTTTTTAAGAAACAAACGAATTAATAGGATGAAGAAATTTCTTCTTCTTTTTTTCTTTTCTTTTTTTTCGAAAAAAGAAAATCCCTCGAGTCAATCCAACAGGCTCGAATTTTAGTTGCCCAAAATAGCCCACCATGCAATTACTGTCCCCTTCCACATTTTTCCAATCAAACCATTCATGTCTTCTTGACTTTCAAAGACTTCTCACTCCACCCATCACCACCCCTTCATTAATTCTTGCAACCACCCCTTTCATTAGAATCATAGCACAATAATAATTCCCCTCCTCTCTTCATTAATAATCCTCTCTATAACTTGTACAATTCATAGAAAAAATAGCATTTTATTCGGTATTGTTGTTAATTATAGAAGATATATAAATATTTTGAAAGATGCTGGACTTACGTGGATAATTAGTATATATACTGATCAGCTATTTCAGGTGACTACTTAGTAGAATAAATAGTTTATCACTGTTGATCTCATATAAGATACGGAAATGAATGCCCTTTTTTCCATAGCTAAAAGAAAAGGAAATCAAAAGAGTCAGAGGCAAGCAGATCAGAACAACACAACTTCCCCAGAATGAGCCCTCTCTCTTTCTCTCTCTCTCGCTCTCTCTATCTCTGCTGTAGAGCCCTTTGAGTAGCAATTTCTCTTTCTTTCTACTTATGGAGAAGACATCTAATAAAGTATTAAACCCCAGTTCTTTTCCATCCTTCATTTGCTTCTCATCCTTAGAGTAATTGGCTTTGTACTTCGGAGAGGTGAAAAAGTGTTTCAATTTTAATGCGAAACGGTAGGGCCAAGGGATGGGTTTCTTCCTTCTGATTTATTTTGGTTTCCTTTCTTGTTTATCATCTAACAGGAGATTCCTGTTGAGGGGTTTTGTCTTTTTTATATTCCCATATTAATTAAAATTTATTTTTTTTTCCTTTTTTCAAGTGAAATACACGCGCAAACCCATCTTCTCCATTGATTGTCGTTTTTTCCTTGAGCACGGGAGGTACCGTAGTAGGTAAAGAGACGCTATATAAGGGAGGAGAAGTTATGTTGCGGTAGATGGTTCATTCCTCGAAGCCAAACAGAAACAGAAGTGTCATTTGTGTCTTCTTGTGGTTGGCTATATGCCATCAACATCATCACCATCATCTTCATAATTCAGAAGCAGAAGTAGCAGTAGCAACAGAGAGGCAGAACTCTATTACCAATCAATCATGGCTTCATCAAACAGGCACTGGCCTAGCATGTTCAAGTCAAAGCCCCACCACTTGCGGCACGACTGCAGCTCTTCCCTCATTTCAAGTGCTTGCAGAAGCTCTCCTTACTCCTCTGGTAATTGAATTCAAATTTCACTCGAAATTACAATAATTCTATTTGTTCTACTCTTAAACTCTGCAAAGATACAGTGGGGGGAAATGGAGGGCGAAAAAGGCTAGGTTTTTCTTCCCCCTATTTTGATTGAATTTCTGTCTTCTTAAGCGGTTGGTGCAGGCTGTGAAGAAAGATGCCCTGAGCCAAAGCCAAGATGGAATCCAAAGCCGGAGCAAATTCGCATACTCGAAGCCATTTTCAACTCAGGAATGGTTAATCCACCAAGAGACCAGATAAGAAAAATCAGGGCTCAACTACAAGAGTATGGCCAGGTTGGTGATGCCAATGTTTTCTACTGGTTTCAGAACAGGAAATCAAGGAGCAAACACAAGCAGCGCCAGCTACAAAACTCCAAACAAAACCCTCCTGCCAGTGCCGTCGCCACAGATGTCGCCGTGGCTCCGTCCTTCTCCTCATCGTGGGACAAATCTTCCCCAAGAGGGTCTGATAATTACGCCCTTAAGATTATTGGCTCATCCGCTAATAATAACGGTGCTCTTAATATGTCAAATTCTCATACTGCTTCTGTCAACCAGACTTATTTTCAGACCCACAATGAGTATCTGCAAGATCCCTTTTTCTTCCCTGTTCAACCAGAGTGTGGTGGTGGCGGTAGTGGTGGCTGTGGTGATGATGGTGCAAGTGCAGCTGGCGCAGGTTGTAGTACTCAAAGCCTACTCTTTAACGATCTCAACAATGGTGTTGGTGATCATCCGACAGTTGGGGCTTTCCCTAGCCTCTTTCTTGGTGAGATGATTGGTTGTGGGTCGAGGAAAGAGGATGAAGAGACATTGAAGTTTCAGCAAGAACTTAGCTTTTTTGTAACCAATCATCTAGACACCGGCACCGTTGCTCCCAGTCCTGCTGTGACTTTTGCTTCTCTTCCTCCGTTTCAAGGTAAATTTATAGCGTTTAGTTGGACGTTGACACTACTATCCATGCACTCTCCTCACCAAGTTGGTAGTACTATTCAGCTTTCCTTTCTTTCCTAGCCCTACGTAGCTATCCAACGGTTCGTTTTTGGACTTCATCTATCATGTTTGTTTGATTATAGCTGCTCAGTAACACCACACATACAAAAGTATTACATACAAGGAGAACAACATTCATACACTTAAATATTTTTATTAAAATTGTCAAAATTAATTTGGAAAGAGATGAAAGAGACAAAAATTAAAACAGGGTAACCCGTATCTATTTTTGATAATTTCAATATAAGTAAATATATAAGTGGATATATGAATAATGTCACTCGTACCCCAACATCATAAAATATTGTAGCATGATTCAAGATTATAGGAAGACTTTTTAAATCACCGTCACAATGTTGGCCAATACCATGTCATCTCATTGCAGATATTCCGTGAGCGTTTGTCACACATATATTGCTTAACATGCAGTATTCTTCGCGAGATGTATAACTGCACAGTTGACATTTATTGTGTGTAGATGCACGCCTTGATAAATCTAACATATATTATTACCGACGGAAACAATAACCAAACATTTGTTCTTATCAATGACTGACGCTTCGATATAATAAGACCGTGTCCATTTAAACAATACTGAATTTCATATATATTTTTTGTTTTCTGTTAGCTGAGTGAACGGTAACAATGTATATACGATGACCTTGGAAGATAGAGGAATGGTGCCCAAGTGGGTGTGACCTAAAGAGACGATGTGAGACGCAGATGCTCTGTAACATAAAACTCGTCTTTAAAAGAGAAGCAATAAAATAGGTGAAGCATAACTCAGCTAGTAATAACAGGGAACTAAAGAGGTTAGAATTGTCTTTTACACTGCAATTTATGATGTGTTTAACGTCTGCATGGCGATGGCCATGGCCAATCTCTGCCGCCTTAACATTGACTGCGCCCGGCCTTGGTTTCACACAGAAGAATATGAAAGGACAGAGTTGTAAGTGTTCCGATGCGTGCAGGTGCAGGGGAGTCAGGTGGATCGCCCCGATCAACGGTGTTCATAAACGATGTGGCGTTTGAGGCCCCAGTGGGTCCCTTCAATGTGAGGGACACGTTTGGAGACGATGCTGTGCTTGTCACCCCAAGCGGCCATCCTGTTCTCACCAATGGGTGGGGAGACACTATCCAGCCCCTCCAAAACGGAGCGTTTTACTACCTGGTGCGCACGTTAGCAGCTCCGTTGTTCGCGAAGCATGACCACACTTCTGGCGCCTTTTCTTCTGGATTTCCACCCCAGGTATTATAATCTCTTTTTTTTTTTTTTTAATTTCTTTTTTCAGTATTTTTGTTACACTTACGAGGGAAAAAGTCTAGCTTAGCATAGGGATGGCATAGAAAAAATAAAAATAAGTAAAACTAGTGCTATGTATTTAATATTTTTAAAATATTAGATGTGAACCTTTGAATATTTGATGGAATGATGAATCGCCGCATAACCCAGGTGGCATAACATCAACAGCAGGGTTTCGTTGGATTGTGAGTCCACATTGACTTATAAATCGTCACATCTTACAGTATTTTTATATTGTGGAATATATTAAAATGTGCATAATTTATTCCTGTTGTTAGAATAATTATGAAGCCTTAATATACGCTCCATCCATTTCAGAATGAGAGCTCCTATTTATTTTCTGACTGGAAAACAAAGCCCAAGTATGTATTTTTATAATGTTAAGTGTGTCACATCTTGCAAACCTTCTGCTTATTTTACTCGAACCATTAAAATGCTTTTCTATATATATATATATATTAACATATTCCTAACATGACAATGCTCTGGATTTGCAGATTTAAAACCGTGGAATTGCTGAGGAACCAAGGAACAAAAGAGAGATTCTAGCTAGCCTGCTTTTACTGCCTCTCTCTCTCTCCCTCTCCCTCTCCCTCTCCCTCTCAAGTAGGATTATGAATTCAGCTTCTTCCCAAAAGCTAGAATATGGATGGATGAACTGGAACCCCTCTCCCCTTTATGAACTGCGGTATGTCGGAAGGATATCAATATGTAGGCACGCAGCGGTGCAGGCTGATCTATTAATCAATACTCAAATGGGATGCATGGTGTCAGCATGTAAGGTGCTTGGGGATACCTTCGTCTTCTTATTCTCTACCAGTCTTAAGCAACTACTTTAATAGAACAACTACTTTATTAAATCATATAAATATAGATTGAAAGGTAGAATAAGAGTTTATATCAGCTATCTGAAAAATAACATATAATAATACTTCAGTTTAAATGGCAGGTAACCAGATCCATCCGCTATTAAAAATAAAAAATAACAAATAAATTGCTTCCGTAATTAGTGGGTTAGCTGCTGACCGGTGACACGCTGCATGTTGCTGCTTGCTAGGCCCGGCATGATAGTGGCCCAAAGTTTCAGGCGTGATGCAGTATCTGATTGCCTCTCTCTTTCTTTTTTTCTTTATTTCTTTTTATGTTCTGTAGTATTTAATTTACTCGCCACGATTATAAGGTTAGTATCCTATAATTTAATAATAATGAATTCAAACTATAAAAATAATATTTTGTATATTATAAAATATGGCCATGTACAATAAATTTGAGATTTTTTCAGCTTTGGCAGAGCTTGCATACAGCATAAATTTTGTATATTTTAGATTAGGCTGATTATAGGAAAGCAAATATTTTTAAAGGTTTTCGACAACACATACATGGTAATAATATATGATTCAAAATATGACATGTTTGATTCAAATTTTATCTGATATGAATTTCATGGAAATATAAGAATTAACATTAGTCATTTTTAAAAAATTAAATAACTTTTTTCTCTATTTTTTCGTAAATATGAAATGGGAAGCAATCAAATTTAAATGGAAAACAAGTTAGTCAAAAACTCAGTTGTTATCTAAATGAAGTTTTCTTCCACTTATTTGATTAGGTTGTTAAAATTTTATTATTACCGCGGGCTGCTTAGATAGCAGCCTTAATAATTTCATTCGTGGAACATTTTAGATAGCAGCAATAATATGATCCGAGTTCGAAGGGTCCATGTTACAAAAAATAAGCTTATTACTGACATAAACTTGCTGTTATTTATTTATTTATTTATTTATTTATTTATTTATTTCAGATAAAGCATTAGCAGCTGTTAGTACATTTATCATTATTTTTTTTATTCAATGAATTTACTTTGAGTATTGATGCCCATCAAATACTTCTCTCTCATTGACCAAACAGTCTGGAACAGTCAATCTGTCACGACCATAGTACAAAATAATAATAATATTATTATTATTATTAAAAATAAAATTTTTTATATTGATAACATAATCTAATAATCAAAATTGGATTAAATATTATATAATACTATCATAAATAAAATAATCAGATATAAATATTACGGACTATAGAATGGTTAATGTATCTTGGTTCAGCCTCAAAAAAAAAAAACACTATACCTATTAATTTTATACATTACTATAATAAACGGTATTTAATCAGAAATTTAAAAGTATAAATAGCAAAATTTTATATATAATTTTATAATAACATATCAGCCCAAGCCAAAACCATGAAAATGAAATATCAATCCTATTTAATATATTAAATTTAAAACAAATATAAAATATTATATTTGAAAGTCCTAATTTTAATCCTTCAACGGTCCTTCGTTTATTCATGCAAGCATCCAATGTGTTCAAATTTAAAATGATTTTAAAATATATATAATGAAGGTGAGTTTAACACTTAATAATATATATATATATATATATAACATGCCTAAGAACAAAAAATTATGATTATATGTAAAAATAAAAAAAATATTTACTTTTTGATAAATATATTTTAAAATATAATTTTATATGAAATGTCTAACACATACGAATACACAAAATATACGAAAACATAAATCAAAAAATCAAATATTATATAATAGGTTTTAGACCAAATACATATTATTGTTGCGTTATAAATCACTTTCATGTAAACTCATACTTATTTAACGTATCGTTTGATTGTTCGAACAAGATCAAACGAGTATCATACTGATATCACAATTAAATCTTTTCTAATCTAAAAAGTTTATGATGTCCGTACGATTTTCTAATCAGAGCAAGTTAAATCTCTTCTAATTTAAAAAGTCTTATTGCGACCCGGACCACTTATTTAAATAGTGAGAAAATAATTAATAATTTACAATAAGCACACAATAATTACCAATAATAAAATAAAACGTAATTTTTATGTAAAAAATTCTCTTAAGAATAAGAGAAAAAAATTATGGGACGATATATCTGAACAAATCCACTATAAAAATGTTAGTTACACAAATTTTACAAATGTAAGGATTAGATACCTTGTAACAATGATTATACAAATCTTATAAATAAACGAATTAAACACTTTATAACAATGGTCACGCAAATTCCACAAATATAATAACTAGGCGCCTTATAAGAACGGTTATACAAATCCTACAAATATACGGATTAAATACCTTATAATAGGTCTTGCTAATACTAATAAGTGGTATAAAAATTCTTCCTAATACCTACGATGACTGAGAAAGAGCAGGTGATAAATCCTGGCTTAATGCATGCCACATAGGGCGCAACATCGTGGATGCTGGATGAAGCTTGAACGGAAATGAAGCCCACAACCCAAGCCAGCCAACTCCAATACACCTAATCTTCCTTTGACTGAAAGATACGTCAAAGTCAATTTATTAGACAATTTATCGTGTAAAATTGATATTGAAGCATTAAATGACCGATAAAGATGTCATTTATTTCATTTGTACATATTTATTTATTTATTTTAATTAAAATAATGTTAATTAAAAAGCCGTTTGCTGATTTGAGTGTCAGAGTATTTACGGTGAGATAACCTCCCGCCATCACTGACCTCTTATTCATAATTGTGGTATGCATGGTCCAGACTCAGTAGACGGAGCTGGACTTGGACAACAGGTTTGACTCAAATCTATTCAAAATTTAAATTCAGAACGCATCACTTACATATATTTATAAATTTAAATGATATCTAAATCATATGACTCATCAAAATTTTGAATAAAAAATTTGTTAAAAAATTATACTTTTATTTTTTTCAAAAATAAAAAAAATATAAGAATTGAGTAAAGCTACTATATACTCATTTCAAAAAAGAAAAAAACCAAAAGAAATGAAAAAAAAAAACAAAAATGAGAGGCAAAGCACAAAGCCTTCAAAAAGCTCACAGAGGTGTTCTTGACTCTAATTTTCCTGACCATAATAACATTGTTTGTAAGAAAATTAATGAGTACTCAAATCAAATTTTAATTTATGAGATTTTGAATTGGATTTTTAGATTTTCTAACATGGATTATATCTTCTGTAACTCAAAACATCAGTTCCAAAATAAAGAACAAACTTTATAGTTTATAATCCAATGCTTGAATTAGTATCATACCTATCAATATTACAGTGCAAATGTAGACAAAAAGAAACAAAGGTTTCACATAATCAAACTATGATAATTATTACTTACGACCAATAAGTGAACCGATTATATACTATTTTCTATAATTAGAGTTAAATACTACTTTTGGATCAGTGTATATTAGGTTTGATATTTAATTACTTTTGGGAATGGGGTTTTTTGATTCAAGTGTATCTTACCGTTACCACTAATTAAACAATATATGAAAATATGTTCAAATATATTAACCATGCAATCTTTTTATTTTTTTGTAGGTTTTGTTCTAAATTTAATATTTATGTGAAATATAATTATCTGAAAAATTATACCAAAGAGTTATGTTTTTGTCTCTGCTCTTTAAATTTAACATTGAAAATTGACATACAAAAACATTCGATATGGTTTACAAAGGAATAAAAACTCAATCCCAGTGATGATCGACTGATGGAGCGTCACACAGGGCGACAAAATAGCGCAGTGCCGAAGTGGACGGACTGGCGCTTTTAATCGGTCTGACCAAAAGCATACAACCTGCAGCTCTTTGTCACCACAGCGTCAACTTCTCAATTCGGTGAATTTTTTATTTTTTATAAATAAAAATAATTAAAAATTATATTATCGATTAAGTAAGTATGAATCTAATTTTATTAAAAATTATAAATAAAGTTATAAATTTTCGTACGACAGGAAGAAAATTTGAAATGTAAATGAAAATTCTCACGGCCGTCGTTACCATGCACAGTACCTCCTCTTACGATTCGAAGGGACGATCGTTTCAATAATTACAATTAATAAATTTAGGGAGATTGTGTGCTGCAGAATATTTTGCGTGCTAAACTGTGTGAACAATAATTACTCATTCACAGATTTTTATTAAATACAGATACATTATATTTCAGTTTAAATACATTTATTTTTAATTACTCACTTCCAACAATGTTTTAAAATATTAATTTTTAATTTAAATACTAATTCAATTTAAATAAAAAATTTATCTTTTTTTTTATTTTTTTTTAAAAAAATATATATATATAAAGGTATATTTTTAGTTAGACTTGATTAAAATAAAATATCAATAAAATTTAGGTAAGAAATTGTGAATACTTAACCAGGCTAGGGTAGACATGGGCCTATAGCGCAACCTAATTCTTTTATAATTAAAGTTAGGTTGGTTTAGATCATCATATGTTTACACAAAATACCTATAATATAAATATTTAAAAAATATATATAATATTTGGATTACAAAATATATGTAATTATATATTCAAATAATTAAATTTATATAAAAAAATATTAATTACATAATAATATATTTTTTTAAAAAAATTTTAGATTTAAGATTTACTAAAGATAATATTTATGTATATATCATGACAAAATTTCATCACTTGGGTTGGACAGGCTAAGTTAATTACTTTTACGGATAATCACACCTATTTAAAAAAATAAAAATCAAACCTGATTTTACTCCTACTTATTTATTTTAATTAAATTATATAAAATTTTATATTAATAAATTTAAATTGATTAAATAATTTAATATTAATGAGTCCTACTTCTAAAATATTGATTCATCAAGCATGATATTTTGGAAAAGTGTCTAAAGTGGGAAATACTCTTAGATATTTTAGAAATATTTTATATAAATAAATTTATAACAAATTTTACATTATTTAATAATATTTTAAAAAATATTTAAATAATTAGTTTTTCTAATGAAAATAAGACGAAAAAACATTGATTGACGGATAGAACGTACGGTAGGGAGAGAGTGGGTCTGTGAAAATTCATCACACTGTGAGTTAAGTCACTGTTGGCATCTGTTCTGCATGACCGTCACGGTCAATAATAATCATCATCGTCATAAATTCACTGCCCCCCGCCCGCCGCCCCACTCGTCCCTCCCTCCGCCACCACACATCGACTCGGTCCTACGCCGTCGGTGGTTGCAAGACTGACAGCTCTTTCAGTTTTTTAATAGTTAGATGCATAATTAATTGTTAGGGATGGGGGCATAATCAAAGTTTAACGGAATTGCAGAAACGTTGCCCACCGGTATGAGTCCTTCGATAGGACATATCAGTCCTTGGATAGGACAACAATGGACCTACAGAGTATAAATTATCTCAGACTTGACCCAAATATATATAATTTAATATAATAAAATATGTTGGACCCCAGCACGAAGGCCCATAAGACACGGTCCAAGTAAAAAGTTCAAAGATCAAGAGTCTAAAAAGTCCGACAAAGCCTCAAAGATTGACCGAGCGGCCAGGGAGAGGCGCCCGAATTTTTCTTCAGGAGCCCCCCAAGAGCCACTCCACAAGGAACGCCATAGCTGGACGAGGACCGCCCGTTCGTGGCCGGGAACGCCAGCTGGCC
>JAOVVI020009280.1:0-13704 GCA_028571085.2 Nepenthes alata
GATTTTGGTGGACCTCAGCGAGGGGTGATCACGTGGCATGCTTAGGTACTCATTATTTTTTTTTTTTATGTTTATGATTTTACCAGCATTACCTTTCGAGTTATGTGAGTACGTTCTTGATACTTTATGATTGAGTAAATTAGAGCATATAAAATTCTAAGATATCTAGGTAAATAAAAGTCTATTAGACTTTAGTATAGTTTTCATTTTTCTGATACCTATTTTATTTCAGTAGTAAATGTTAATTAATTTTGAACAAGGAAGCCTATAGATTTTTTATCATCGATTGAGATAATATTAAGGATATCATTGCAAATGATATCATAGATAGTATCAGTATATTTCAGGTATAACTTTTTAAAAGACTGTAACAGTAGTAAAAATATTATAAATATCGAATGATCTTGTGATATTTATCTATCTGTCGGGGGCATAAATACATGACTATTATTCACAAATAAGATGAACAAAAATTATTAATATATCATATTGTTATAACCTCATGTTGAGTTAAATTTCTAAAAAATTCAAGGGATAACATTAATATCATAGATACTTTGAGACCTCGGCATATTGATAGTGATTCATTTGATATCTTCTAGGATATTAAGATTAGTCATACGGTTGACATTACTATTGAGCCATATTATTATTAGTACCATTTTTATTTTTATTAATTACCTAAAAACAATTATTATTTTTTATATATTGCATGTTATTAAAGTTTATTTTAACAGATAAATTCTTTAAATAACTTAATTTGTATTATTATTAATTTTGGTCAGAATTACTCGTTGAGCTTTTGACTAGCAATTACTATTTATTCTGCCAGAGTAAAACCAGTTAGAGGTAACTGTCTCTAAAATTGGAGAAAGTAATGTGAATTTTTAGCATCTCTAAGAGCCTAGCAAGAGGGGATTTGAATCATTTCATATTCTAGAGAAACGTTCAATATTTTTGCTTTTATTTTGATGGATTTTAAGGGCGTGTTTTTCTCATTATTTTTGATGTATAAATTGTTTAGACTATTAGGAGATGTTAATGTTTTAATATTTATAGTTTTCTGCGTGATTGGATCCATGCAGCAATCACGCTCTGAGTCCAAGTTGCCACAATGGATCTCAACTTTTAACTTTTTTTCGCCATGAAACTGGAGCTGAAAAATCTAACTTTTAGCAATTGTCTAATAATCAAATAATATGGGCATTTAGGCTTTGACAAATTAACATCCTACCCATTAACATGTTTCAGTTGACCCCTAGGAAATGATATTACCTACAAGATTTATTTACCATGACCTGACGGCGACATCTCACATCTCAGAGAACGTGGTCACACATACCATGACCATTTGTTCATGGTCACACAAAGCGAGGATCGAGCCTCATTCAAAGTCAAATCAACGAAAAGGGTACGATAAATACATTGATTATTTGGGTCCCGCACGGCAAGATAGAATTGGATTAAAATTACAACTTAAATTTCTAACTCAAGATAATTTTTAATTGTGATATGTGATTTTGTTGGCCTCCAAATTATTTCTAAATTTATGTATGCAGATATGTTCTTGATTTTCACTATTCCACCGGCAAATTTTTATTTTGGGAAATGTGGGACGCACAGCAAAGCTTCTGGACATAGTCCAAAGAGGAATACAACTAAATCCTGCAAAGAAAATGTATTTACACAGACAGCCAAAATACAATCCACAATATGCGTGTCACCAAAGAAGAAGAGGGGGAAACCACAGCCAGGATGAGAAATTGACACTTCCTTTCTCCTTTATAAACAAAATAAAACACACACCACCTATAGGCTTTCTTTCTCCATAAAATCCCAAAAAAAGAAAGAGAGAGAGAGAGAGAGAAATTACGCATGAAGGAGCTAGCACTTACAGGAGAGAGGCAATACTATTGTTTTCTGCATGAAAGGGGCTTAATTTGGAGGCCCCAAGTAAAGAGAAGAAGATGCCAGACAATGCCACCATTCCTTGTGAGTGCTGCTTCAGCCCTCGTGCACATCTCTTGCACTGATGCCCCTGGCATCAAGACCGATTTCCCAACTGCTTCTTCTACCCCAGCTTGAGTGTCGAACTGTAGGACTCTGATGATCAGAACCAAAAATAGCGTCAGCCTCTGACATACTGTGAGGCGCATTGCTTCCTCTGCTGCGTACATCCTCGTTTATGTCATCAACGTTGCGGCGCTGGGAAATCTTTAGTAGATCTCCGCCAATGTCCAAGTCATCTTCTATCTTGATCCGCTGGTCACTGGAATCGTCCACTTCTGAATCCAGAGTAGGTGGCGGTGGTGGTCTTTGTACCTCATCTTGGACAAATGCTCGGAAATTGTTTCTTGAGGGCTTTATATTTGTGCAGAATACTTCAAGGAAATTATTTAAGCAACCTCGGTTGAAAACGTTAAGCCTACTGTCGGTCCTGTAGCGAAAGTTCTCATATGTTGTCTGAGAAAATGGGCAACCACTTCAGGTTAGCTAATAAGAAGAAAGATGATTGTAGGTAGTACTGAATACAAGACATAAATGTGAAGCGATAGCCCATCAAGCAAAGCAAAACCCAAACAGAAACTCTAGCTGGCAAATTGCAGTAATAAGCAAATGTATAGGAGAAACGCCCCCAGAAAGCCATCTTTGTCTTGGCAATTAAATCAAGCTAGCTCATCAAAGCTCTCCTACTCCTCATCCTCTTAATGCATAATCCATCAACCAATAACAGATGTCCTTATCATAGTCTTATCTAGCCAAACCTTTTTGTTCCTGCATGCCAGATGATCCTCAACAAAATTTAGGAAAGCTCAATAAGCAACAGAGCAAAGTAAAGGCCATCTTCCAAAGAACTCTGAGGCATCAAGAAGCACAGAGTTTACATCAGCTACTTGTAATGCCATTTGTTACAAGTACACAGCAGTATACTCTAGCTTTCAGAATCAGTTGGTGCTAGAGTTCCGAAAGCTTTTGATTTCTCAGTAGACTTTCAAATAGGCGTTTAAAAGGGCTTTGGATAAAGCAAAATTTCAAGCTCCTCCAAACATTTCCTCTAATTAGCTAAACTGAAAATTAATATAATTTTCTTAGAAAAAACATCCCGACCATTCTACAACTACTCAATAAAAAGCTCTACTCTAATACCTCTCTCTCACTCTCATCGTCTCTATGAATGCATGTATGTTTTCAAACATGTATATCTATGTGCATGCTTGTTCAAGTAAGTTTTCACGTGATGAGGATTTAATCTAGACCACTGAAAAAAAAAATATATATATACCTATAGAAGTCCAGATCATAGCAGATTGTTGCTCTCCCCCACCTAATCCCCTTGCCCTCTCATCTCCCCTCGTTCATATGTTGTTCATCTCCTCTCCCTCCTGGAAGTCCCTGCAACTATTCATGCTATTGGGAAGGGGGCTGTTCATCCTGGCCAGCGTCTCCTATTCCCCCTGACTCCCCTTTTCTACTGTTGTTGGCGAGTTGCCAGCATTCTCTCCCTCTACCCACTCTCTTGTTGAGAGGAGAGTTTTGAATACGTGTTACCAATTTAGGGAAAGAACAATATATTCATGTTGCCCTCCAGACCTTGGGTCTCCAAGAGATTTCTGACATTATCTAATTTCTTTGATATTTGCAATTATTCTGGTATCCTCATTGCAGTGCAGACCAAAGTTCTGCTCCTTCACATCCAGTTCAATAGCTGATTCAAGAGAAGGGTTTTCCACCAAATCCCTTGTTCCACAACTTCATGTTACTTTCACTTTCTTCAATTTCCAGGAATAACAAAACTATCATTCCTTCTATAGTCGGCTTCATTCAATCATTTCCAGATTAAGAGTGTGTGGGTTTCGTAAACTGCAACATTCTTGTGGCTATGTTGTGCTCGGCTTACGAGCTATTTGTTGGGGTCACTCCCGAGTGGCATGTCCGCGGACTCCATTGAAGGGATGGACGATGACTCTTTGAGGCGTCTTTGGGATGAGGACTCTTGCGTTGGTCATGTCCGAAAACAGTGGACGAGGAGCCTAAGATTGTAGGCGTTGACTCTATCTTCGTAGGCTGCTGTGGCCGCTTTTGCAGGTAGGTTGGTCACCTACCCTGATTGGAAGTTGTAGCGGCGACAACTTCCCAAGTGTCAGGCCTGTTATCTGGCACGCCAGGCATGCGCCTACCATGACAGGCCTAGTGGCATGGTCCTGCCACCCTACGGCCAGTAGGGTGGCTGGCTGTCCGGGCTGGCACCTTGTATATATATATAGAGCTTGGGCCATTGCTTATTTCTAGTGGCAATATTATGTAAGAAAGAGCCTTGAGAGAGCTGTGGGCAAGCTTTGTTGTAAAGATAGAGTGAGAAACACTTATAGAGAGAGATTGTACACTTGAGATTGTTTTTCCTTCGTTTGAGCTTGTGTAGCTAACGTTTGTAATCAATCCCTTCATAGTGTATTTTTCGGTGGTTTTTCCATTGATTCAAGAAGGGTACTTCCATGCCAAAGTCTCTGTGTTTTCTCTCGGTTTCTATCGTTATCTCCTTGTCCGTCCGAGAGCTTCTCTCTGTGTTGCTGTCCGAGACATTTGTCCGCTCGGTCACCGTGACTTCCGCGAGTTTTGCGCCAACAGACAGGACCAATCATAACTGGAACAATCTCGAATCAGGCTATGGGTCTGACAGCCCCAAAAGTTTTCTTTTCTTCAACTTTATAAACAAAAATAGGAGTAATTAATTATGACACATCCAATAAAAAAAATCCTTTTCTCAATATCAGCACACTAAAAAGTAAAGATAAAAGAAAAGAGGCACAAAAAATAAACCATAGTAAATGAAACGCAGCAGGCAGCCTCCTAAGGACATGAGCATAGTACTAGTGAAAACACTAAACCTGTGGAGGCTAATCAGAAATGAATACGGAAGCCAATACAAGTTCTCCTTTCGCACTCTTTGCTGCATATTCCAGCAAATCAAAGGCCTTTGTAAGGTCTCTTTTCATCCAATTCCAAGAATACTTTCTATGTCAGAGAAAGTAGACACAGCTCATCTAAAAGTGGGTGGTCAAGTTGAGACCCAAGATTGAACTAGTCCACATAATATCAGAAGTCTTTTCTGGGTACCAATACCAATAAACATTACCGCTAAACAGTTGGGATAGAATTTGGAGATAAATTTTTTAATTCATATTAATCTGTGGTTAAATTGTTATCTGTATATTTTCTCAGTTTTAAACAGATAAATAATATAAAATAAATGAACAACACCAACTTAAGGCCGAAATCCATTATGCTACAGTAGTAATCCAATCAATTCAAAATGAAATAGGTGGCCGAATGGATGGGATCCTACATTTCTATGTTTGCAAATGGTCAAATGTATGTAATTTTGCCCTACAAAAGTGTGAAGAGGTAGTTTCCATAATTTAAACATACGACCTCAAGCCGCAATGGAGCAAATCTTACCAGTGTGTCAAGGGCAAGGGTCACCCTCAATGAAATTTAAAAATAAGTGACACCAAAATAATCAACAACAAAATCGCAACCTACATAAATTCCGTAAAAGTCAAATGCATGCAACACAAATGTCATCATGTGTCTACTTTCACAGTTGTTGTCTATAAACCTGAAAAGCATGTTTGAGCCTTGCGAGAAGCACAGAACATGAGTGAACAGAAACACCATTTATGAAAGATGTAAATTTATATTTCTGACAATTACAGAGTAAAATCTAACCAATACAGAGTAAAAACTGTATAAAAGCCATGACATGCACGGAGAGCTTCACAATTTATATTTCCGACAGTTAAATGACACTAGTAAAATTTATTTCCACATCATCAGAAACAATTCCAGCACACAACACGCAGTAAATTCACATCCCAAATAACCTACAAGACAAAAGATGATTGTTCGCACATGACAGCCTGTCTTGCACCAAGGAGACTCTTGCGGTAGCAAACAGGTAACTAAGACAACAAAAAGAACCAGCACATGGTGTATTTAAAACAATAACACGTTACAGTAAACCATGCCAAGAAATATCAATGGAATTTATGTAAAATCTTACACTGAATCATAAAACAGAAACCACCAACAAATACCAGTCACAGCATATGGTCTCACTGGTAATAAAATTGTAAGGAAAAAAATGCAGCTCAATATCACACTGGGGACTGGTCGAATTAAGAAGCAAATTATGATTGATGTCATACCACAACAAAGGATGCACTTGAAAATCCTGAACAAACTGCACCCAGAATGGAATGATCACAATCAAAGTAAATGCAAGAGAACCAAAGAAAATGATAGATCTCCCAATATCATTGCATGCCCTAGCAGAAGAATAGCTTGAACTTCTGAAGCAATCCCCAATTTTGAGAGCAAATTTGAAAATCAAAGGAAAGAGAAGGAGACCAAGCACCATGCCCTGCATAAAAGAAACTTCCACCATGATGCTACATTACTTTTAGCAATACCACCAAACAACAGTTGATTGAAGGGGAAAAGGAAAGTGGGATGAAAAGTAACCTGAATAATGGTGCCTATCTCACTTCTTTTAACTGTGTATTTTGCATCAAGTTCTGATGATACCCAGAGTTCATGAATCTGATCAAAGAAGGGCATTGCCCTTGGGTTAATAGCTATGTGGTTCTTGAAAAATTAATAGAGGTTCAGTGCAGAAGAAACCTTGAAAATTGTAGATCTAAGCATGTCTCCAGAATATATGACAAGACCAGCAGTAACCAAAAGTGCCTCTCCTAAAAGAAGGAAAACTGATGAAATAACAAAATATTTCAACTTGCCACCTTCAAGACAATGATCAATAACAATTACATCCAAGAAGTCAGCAAATTAGCAACTACCAACATCTCAAAGTCAAAATGAGTAAATTATATACTATGCTATTGCATCCAAGGGTTAACCGAGGCTTTTTTAGTGCCTCTTGTTATCAAGACTATATGAATGACACAGATTACACCTCTCATTCCCCAATTAAAAGATCCTTTATCATTTTTTCATATACGGACACATTAATTTTTTGCTGCCGAAGCATATCTCAGGCTACTAATCACAGTGCATAATATGTAACATGTGCAATGTGTTACAGGATTCCTGGACAATAGGAAACATATCTTACAACAAACAAAGAAATATTCATTAAATAATTGGCGTGGCATATACCAATGGAAGCACATGATGGAAAAGTATGAAAAATCTGCTGAATTAACTCCACTGTTGCTACTCCGTGGCCAAGCATCCACAGCAACTTCAGCAATGAAAGAGAGCCTTCAACATGAAAATAACTGCTAAAAGTCATACAGCTATCTTTTCACAGCTGTAGAAAAAAACCTAAGATATGGTTGGTTATTCCACATCATTAAAGCTCAGGGTGAGATTATACAATGCATGCATGACAACATACTCACCATTGCTAGAATATGGAGAAAGAACCAATAAATAAGCCATTGCACATAGCATGATACTGATGAACACAAACTTCACAGCCCAAGAACTATGTGAAAATGAGCAACTGCTGTGGCGTGAATGTTGAAGTACTAGAAAAAGGAATACAATCACACTGAAGCAGCTAACAGAAGTGGTCCAGCATACAATCCTCTGATTTTCGAATCCTGCCAGTAGACAGCCTTTTAGGGCATTCCAAACATACAATCAAGGATATAAGAAGTAATCGAAATAAAAATAAAAAATATCTTAGGAGATTGCCAAGAGGAAACAATAAGAAAAACGAAAGCAATTTCAAATAATAACTCCATAAAATAATGCTTCTCTGTTATATACATATAAGATAATGCTCTTCGCCCTAAACATTGGGGGGTTTAATATGGATATTTTTTCCCCTATATTTATACTCGAAAGGAATATCCATTAATAAACTCATAACCTAGATTTTCCAACCACTGTATTCTACTAGTGAAGACTAATATGAGGTTTGTGTCTGTTAGGTAGGTCTTTAGTGTTGACAAATTTCATGATATTGACTTGTACATTGAGTCTACCATATTATTTTATTATGTATTTTATGTTTAAAAAGGGTTTTATAACCGTTTAACCTATTTTATATCCTAATACTAAATAGATGCTAACTTTAGTTTAAGCTAAATTGATCCTAAAGCTAGCTATGAGTTAGCCACTTAAGCAGCCATTGTGATGAAATTTCCAAGGACGTACCGCGAACTAGTTGCTTAAGCGGGCAATGTGATGAAATTACCATAGGTATACCATAAGCTAGCCGCTTAAGCGGCCTATATATAGTGAACTTTTCGGAGGCAAGCCACAAGCTAGCCACTGATAGTTGCTCAACTTGTGGACTACATGAGGCGAACCACAAAATGGCCTCTCAAGCAAAATACAGTTTATACCCACTATCTTCTACTTAAAATTACTTTAATTGGAAGTTTTTTCCAAGTTTTTAATAGACCAAACTTCCCTCCATTTGAAAAAGGTGCACAAGATCTGAATTGAAGTAAGAGCTAGACATCTTTAGAATGACTAAATGTACAATAGTGAGATTAAGAGAATCGCTTATTTCTCGAGAGAACATTCTTATTATTTGAGAAGTGAGCATTGATATTTTTAGATCTCCCACCTATTTTAATTCTATACCTTACATTTGATTGCATACAAACTACAGAGTTCCAATGTATGACACATGTAGATTCGAGGCGTGGTTTGGCTAGAAGATTTCGATCAATCAGAGATTCACTAGGAGAGACTAAAAGGTGTTTGGGCAGCCGCAAATTTGACGAGGGCCTTATACAGTCGCATGCTCGGGGTTAGTCAGCTAGAAGGTCTAGCACATATTTTCGTCAATTTGTAAGTTGACTCTTCTTATATAATAAATTTTCACTTGGTGACTAGAAACAGGAGATTTTCACGGTGAATAAGTTCTTTAAGAGTTTCCCCTTGTTATCAAATATTGCGTTCTTTCTTTTACGCATTTTACTTTTCGTTATATACATATGAATGGTGATAGTTTATATCTAAACATCTACATACGTAATTTCTGTACGTGTATTAAAGTAATGATTTTTTATTTAAAACTTCCGTGAAGAAACACCTATTTACCCTCTCTAGGTGTTTGTGGGTCTAAGTATCGTTTTCTCAGTGTCCACTTATAACAACTTAAAGACAAAGGAATTAGGACCCTACAAACCCAATGTGCATGATACCAACAAAATCTGATTTTATTTCAATCTTATGGGCAAATTGTCATGTCATACTATTATTTGATAACATTTTGAAGAACCATGTTGATGGGAGAGTTTCTCGATGAGGAATACAAATTCTTAATTGATTGTGGTCTTAAATATTTTTTGCAACCTGAGGTATAAAGGAGCAATGCACATTAATAGTTTGTCACAAGTTCTATCATCACCTGTAATAGGAAATAGGGTCTCAGTCTCAGCTATAACAGTGGATGATAACCGAGTGCATGGAAGAGTGGAAGAGTTCCTCAATTGAGATCATTTCAATAGTTTGGGGGCTGCTTTTTCTTTAACTTAGGGTAAGTTACTTATGCTACAAATTTGATTCTAATTGCAATAGCTGATAAGCTTCTCACCATTCTTTTTATAAATCATTACAGTTGGCCAATTAGCTACTCTGAGGAAATTGAGACCTTAATTGATTTTCCCACCGTAATATCACAGTGAAACATAAACAAACCAATGAAGAATTTACCTTCCAGTTCAACTTCCCCTAATAACAATGCTCTTGACAATTGTGTCAACTTCGAGAACATAACAGCAGGTAGTGTAACAGACCCTAGCAATATGCCGGACGAGGCACCTGGCCTAAATGTTAGACGAAAAGGAAAAAATGGTAGACATTTAGATATTCCAAAAGTCCAATCATGTTAAAAGAACAGTAGAGGAAAAATAACCTCCTACTTGCCGAAATTTCACCTCTATCAAAATAAATTCCAAAGAACCACAAAGAAAAGCAACCTAATTTGATCCCCCCGCCGCCCAAAAAAAAGAAAGATCTAAATCCTTCACATGACCTCGAAATATAACAGATTGCAAAGTTCCAAAACTTCCCTTTATAATTGAAACTAATACCGACAGAAATTCCTGAAAAAGACTATAATTCAGTAAAACTAATGTAAATTAAACAAGCTTACCTGACTTTGAGGGCGCCGAGGGCATCAGAAGATTCAGCAGAGATCTCAACAAATAGGGCGGCTAAAGCGAGGATAAATAAAGCGATACTTTCTAGGAAGAGAGAGTATGGTGCGGAGAAGAGAATGAGCCCTAGGAAGAGGATAACAACGGCCCTCTCGCCGTTCCACATCGACGGAGCCATCAACGCCATTAAGCGACGTTTCGATGACCGAAATTGCGTAATTTTTTTTTGGTGACGGAAAAGCAGCAGATGCTAGACGGAGAGAGCTTACAGACGCAGAGAAAGATGGAAGATGGGAGGCAGGCGTAGAGGCCCTGGTAGTCTTCGCGCACAGCCTGATCGCTTCTTCCCTATGTGGTCTGTAACGACAACTTCTTTTCTTCTCCGTCGACTGCAACGACACGACGTGAAGAATCAAAATAGACTGCGCGAGTTTTTCTGCGAAGAAGAAATCTCCTCACCGTCATTTGACCCAATAATTTGGATTAAAAATTAGATTTATTAAACTTGATTACGTGATATACTAATAGAATTGATAAATTGATAAGTAGGTGTTGCTCTTTGATATGGATGAAAATAGGCCTGCCGATACTCAATTTGATAAGAGCCTCAAATATCGATTGCTCAATAATAAAAAATACTGCAGATTTTATCGTATGTTAGTACTCAAATGTTTAAACCAAAAGGGCAAAGTTTGAACTTCAATATATTAAAAGATTATTATGAGTGGCCGAAACGATACTAAACTTAGAAACCAAGTCGTTCCATCGTTAAATAGAGACGATCGTTACACATTACTGGTAATACCTTTCACCACTTATCTGAAATAGTGTCATACATACGTATCAATTTTAGATATCAATTAATCAAACTATACATTTATTTATAAATCAAACATCTTTCCCGAAGAAACTGACGAGAAAAATAAAAAAAATATATATTACTCAATCAAACGAGTAAATAAAATAAAAATAACCATCCAAATAAATACTTATCTCCATCGTCTTTCACTATCTATATTTTCTTTTTCAATATGTTTTTATATCTATTAGAAATATTATTGATTTGAGTACCGGATGATATATTAGGAAACGAGTTTCGTATATCTTTTACCGCGTATTTATTTTATTATGATGCATAAAATTCACATTAATAACTACAAAAACCAAACCAGTTTACATTCAGATATCCTAATTTATACAACAATCCAAATTATTGAGACGGATACTTTTATATTGCGGTTCTTTTCAACTGGATCCTCTCCAATGAATAGAAGTTGGTCAATCTTGCTTATTTCGAAGATGTCTCAGATAATAAGACTTTCATGGCTCAGCCCTTAATGAAGATGATCAAAGAATACGTCATTTTGTTATGGAGAACAAATAATTTTTTGATTCACCAAGCGCTTGCTGAAGTCAATTGAAAAATGAGAGTTGAATGAGGGATGTTGCAATATACCTCTCTACCGGCCTAAGAGAAAATTGAGAGAACTTTTTATTTGGGATTCTTCTTAAAAGGCAATCGGAATGGTGAATCCCCTCTCATCTTCCTCAAGTGACTATGACAGGGCAATCGACAAGGCCCGTGATGATATGACTATGTTGGAAGTCGGTGAGTCATCTCGGATGGCAGCTTCTTTCCATTCTTCACTAGGCCGCCTAATTTTTAAAGAGCCACCCGAGTTTATTGTGTATAGTGAAGCTTCATTAGCTACTATTATAAGAATAAATGACCCTAGTGCTAGCAAATCGAATAAACCAATCGATACTCCATTTATAGCTGAGTAAGAGGTCTCAATTTTTGTTAATTTGTCACCTGACAAGCCTGCTCTAGTCACTTGGGTTATCTCAAACATAAACATAAAGTTGAAGATCTTGTTACAACGAAGAAGACTTGGCTTTGATAATTATGTAAATGAGAAAAATCAATATGATTTTTATATAAAAAAGAGTAATAAAAATAGTCTTCAAACATTTTCACAAACCCTAACTTCAAAATTTGGAGAGATATATCCACTGATTCCGGTAAATGCTACTCGTGACAGTGAAAACACCATAATAATTCAAATAGATATATTATCGAGTAAGATAAAAAGAGCTCCTCAATTTATAGTCGAGAGGAGGGCTCATTACGCATTTAACCCAATAAGATATCAAATCACTATAATTGATGGCAATGAATAAATCTTGCCAAATAAGATTCTGAATCAACTGAATATCTAAAAAATGGGTACACATTGAAAAAGTTGTAGCTGGTGTCCTATCGACGGCATATTAGAAGGTTTGAATTCAAAACACAACATGGGGGGCTAGTGGTAGGTATAGTAAAAAACATGCTGGCTCATTGCTCAGTTGGATAAACAACCCAATACTTAATTTAATAAGAAACCTAAATGTCTACGACCTAAAAGAAGATATTACAAATTCTATTAGAAGATAACACTTGAACCAAAAATATAGAATCTGAACATTTAGATATTAAATGATCATAATGAGATATTAAAATAAGACTGAAACTGTAAACTAGACGGTGCCATAATTAAATAGATATGATAATTACACACTGTTGGCAATGCCTCTCATCATTAATTTGAAGCGGCGTAATAGACATGCATTGATCTCAAGTACTGATAAGCCAAACGATACTTCTGTTTATAAATCAAATAATTTTTACTTGTTTGAGTCTTTCAAACCATAATACTTTTTAGTGATGGTATATATTCCGAATATTAGACTTAGGGACCCAAAATCAAGTATCACACATATATAAGCATTTTCTATCAAAATATCTTGGGGTGGTTACCATCCAAGAGAGAAATAATTGAGAGGTTATCCAAATTTAAGGAAACATGAGCCACTTCAATAGATTTTATTTCCCTCGAAAAATGGGATGAAAAAAATAAAGATATGAAAAAATTACTCAATCAAACGAGTATATAAAAATAGTATAGTCCCTAAACAAATACGCATCCTCATCATCTTTCATTTTTTATATTTTCTTTCTCAATATCTTTTTATATCTATTAGAAAGATTATTAATTTGAGCGTCAGAGAATATATCGGAAAGTAAATTTCGTATACCTTTTACATATAATTTATTTTGTTATGACATATAGAATTCAGATTTATAGTTATGAAGATCAGGCCCATTTACTTTCGAATATCCAAGCGAAACAGTCAACTTTCTAATTTATATGACAATTCAAATTTTTAAGACATATTAATTTTGATAATCTTATATTTTATTTAAAATAATAGAATTAAGTCTTTAAAAAACATTTCAAAAGTTGTTAAATAATATATTTTAAATATTTATCAATTAATAAATATGGATCAAACTGTGTCAGATTAAGGTTTTTTATTGAATATGCAGAAAGTCATACAAGTAAAGTTATATAACACAATTTGTTTCTATTTTGATTAAATATTAATTAGTGAATAATTTTTACATAAAATTATATGTGTAATTTGTGTGTTTAATTGTTTATATCTTTATTAATTTTTATGGTTTATTTGAAAAAAAAAAAGTTTTATAGTGTGAGAGGATACAGAATCATAATACCAT